>JARHVA010001978.1:2677500-2910577 GCA_037957365.1 Torreya grandis | reverse complement strand
TTTAGGATGGTTGGGTGTATAAAATTTGTGCATCATTTTAAATTTTGCACATTGTTATTTTATGTATTTGTCTTTGAAAAACCCATGATTGTCATAGATGAAGGTATGAGGGATACCAAAACAACATATGATTTTATTAAAAATGAAAGTAAATATTGTGGTGCTAGTAACATTTATAAGAGGCATGGCTCCAACCCACTTGGTAAAGTATTATGTGGCAGTAATGATGAAGAAATGACCATCTTGAGATATAGGTAATTTTCCAATGAGATTTAGTCCCCACATAGAAAATGTCCAAGGAGATTCTTAGGTTTGAATGTTTGTGGGAGGAGAGTGAGTAATATCTTCATGAAGTTGGTAATGTTTACATTTTTTTTAAATCAATCATATATATTTTTCAAGAGTGGGTAAGAAGTATCTCATTTTTAGGCATTTACAGGTTGTATCATGTCTATGATAGTGACCACCATAAATTCCTCCATGTGTTTCTCAAGGAGAGAAATAATTTATTCTTGAGGAACAAAACAAAGTAAGGTACTTTTTGCATTGTGATAATATATGGGTCATATCTAAGGACATATTTTCAAGTTTGTTTTCAAAGTCAAAAAATTTCATGAGAGTTAGCCTTTGCTAGATAGGTATGATTTTGAATAAATTGGATGATTTATTTGTACCATGAGATTTATTAAGTAGTGATATATTCAATGTGTAAAATAAGATAATCATCTTTGGATTGTCAGATAGAAGTTAATTTTCTCATGTAGATGAGAAATTGTGAATCATGAAGTGCTTGGTTAGGGGTAAAAAAAGAGATGTTGAGGAAGCAAGAGAATCAACTATAAGATTTATTCTCATGGTATTTTTTTAATAGTGAAAGATGTGAATAATTTAGCAAGAGTGGGATGATATAAGATGAGATTTTAAATTTTTCATTGATAATCTCCATTAACTTGATGATATATGAGTTATAAATATGCTACGGCATGTAGGTGAAAGATTATAAGTTGATGGATACTTGCATTCCTAAGATGAGAGATTCATACTCAACCATGTTAATAGTGACTTTGAAGTTTAATAAAAAAATATATAGGGATAATATTACCATGTGGGGTCAGTTAAGACACATCCTACCCTGACTCATTGAAGGAAGTTGGATCCATAAAAGTGAAGGGTCTAAGTGTCTTAATGCAAGTTAATGGTAAAATTGGGTAAATATTATATGATGACTTTAGGTTTGGGTTTGGAGGTGAAAATTTTAGGCTCTCCAAGGATTGTACCTTGAGATAAACAGTTAAATTATGAAAATAATATTTGAGATAAATTGATTGAGTAAGACCTTCAATGTAAAGGATATATTGGTGGGTCTTTTGACATAGACAACAATTAAGCAAGGGTCATTAGTCCCTTCCTCTCTTGAAAGGAGGGATTTATTGCAAGAAGAAAATACTCCCCAAGGTTTTGGTCACCACATCTTGGTACACAAGGTAGCCCATTCGGCTCGTTGTGACCCTACCATGTCAAGTGTCTTCAGTGTGTATTTTAGATAAATCAATATGTATGTAAAATAAAGAGCTTATGACTAAAAAACTAGTATAATGATCTTTATATTAATATATAGTTTATTTAAAATTAAAATGTTTATTTCATGGATTACATAGTGCATATGAAGTAATAGATAAGAGCATGCAATCAAGATAGACATGTACTTAGATAACAAGTTAGAAACTAAGCCAAACAAATCTAACACTCTGATAAAAAAAGAGAAAAAGAGAGAAGGGAAGGGAGAAAGGAGAATAAGAGTTTGATTTCTAATGTTATCCATCCTGGTTCCATTGAGTAGAAAAATCCTAGGTTGACCAGTCCTTAATTGATCTAGACCTAGCACAACTCTAACTAAGGATAGTGCAAAAATATGTGGAATGAAGTAACAGAGCCAAATAAGAAAATAAGGTCACCATATGCATGTGAAGATCAAGTCTATCAAATGACAAATATTTTAGATCAAAGATGTTTTTATTAAGGATCATATTTGACTCATCAAATACTCACTAAGCTATAGAATAGACTCAGACAACTAATCTATAAATTAGGTAAAATACATGGAAGGAAATGATTGATCTACTTATTTAGGGATAACCAAGTAATCTGGTCCACTATTATATTATTAAAACTAAAAAGATCTAGCCCTTAATATAATGAATATTTGATCTTATATAAGCATGTAGGCCTGATGAGTTTGAACTAAATGAATTTTCCTACTAATGGGGAAGTTATAATGATTTCATATGGTTAAGGGAGTGTGATAGAGTAGGCATCTTGAGATCTCTTACAGACTGAAGGCATGCCCAAAATTTGTATAACCATTTGCCATGCCTCTTTAAGGCTGAGTTTGTCTTTTATGATCTATGTTTAATCCATGCATAGGTGATGTTAATTGTTAATGATTTAGTTGGACTATGAATTAATTTTATGGTTCAAATCAAGTGCATAGTTGAATACTAGATTCTAATGGTTTTGATAGCTATATAGGCCATCAAATTTAAGCTAGTGCTTATTGGCTATGTAGCTGATATGTCCTTCATTCTAATGGGTTTCCTACCACTTATCACCTTATCAGTTTCCTTTTCCTTTGCCTACATGACATGATTGGTTTTCTTTATGTAGGTCCTAATTAACAAATGGCAATTTGTTAGTGCTTGTGGGCTTTAGATATCCTTTTTTTCCTTCATCCTCTTCCCATCCACATGGACTCTTTCATTCACTCAAGATCTTAAGCTCTTAGCCCTTCACCACCATGTGTCACTTTCTCATCCCTCTAGGATTTTTCCTTTATTGCCACAAATGGTCTTACCTTTGGGATCATAGGCTCTAAGATGTCACCATATGGCGGCATCTTGGGAACTTAGGGGATCAAGGGTTTGAGATCTTTGGCTATTGAACCAATCTTTACTCTCTCCATGGTTTTATGCTCTATGGCTCCATTTGTGCACGCTGACTATTTATTTTATGGTGAAGCAAGATTTTTCCTCATGGATTCATATCATTCACCTGTGTTTCTAGCATACTACCCTACTTCCATAGAATATCATTGGATAATAGGGTAGTAGGAGTGTGCCACATGTATCATCCAACTCACCTACTCACTCAAGGCTCTGACATCACTCTTATCTTGTATATAAATATTTGGGTTATTGTGATTACAACATGTGGCATCATCCCACTCACTTGATCTATTGGGGCTCTAACATCACTCCTAGCCTACACAAAAATATCTAGATTAGCGAGGTAGTGGGATTATGCGATGCGAGATCATACCACTAACCTACTAGCCTAAAGGTTTTGTGTAGATATGGACATTTTTGAGATAGTAAAAGAATGAGATTATGCCACATGGTATCATATCACTAACCCACTATCCTAGAGCACTGCTAATGTCATTACCCTATTAGGCAACCTTCCAAAGGATCAACTAAGTCTTTTGAAGTAGAGATTAAATGGTGTGTGTCCCTATGAAACATTAGATGAAATCAACTAAGTCCTATTGATAAAAAATTTTGACATGTGGATCTAAAAAAAAATTCAAAATTGACTAAGTGTCAAAAATTACTCTAAAATAGGTTTGGGACCACTTGGAGCCATGATAAATCACCATGTGGCACCAAGATTTACTTTGGGTACCTATAAACACCACATGAAAAGGCATAGTTAGTAACATTAATTTAAGAACCAGCAGCTAAGCATTTAAAAATAAATAGCTAAGTCAAAACCCAACAAATTTGGAAACCAGCAGCTAAGCATTTGAAAATAAATAGCTAAGTCAAAAGCCAATAAATTTGAAAACCAACAGCTAGCAGTAATTCAAATCAAAATGACTAAGTCCAAATCTAAAAAGCCTTGGTTTCAGAGAAAATGCCCCAAATATTTATATTTGAAGACCCCGATCTTCATAATTTTTGTTCAAAATTTTGGTAAACAAAAGTTTTGACAAAGTCTCAATACCTTTTTTGAAGACTCAGAACTTGGGCATTCTCTATGTAGTCTTCAAAACTTTTGTTCGAGATAATTGTTCTAACTTCCTCATTCAAGATTTTTACCAAAGAATGAAAAGACTTCAGCAATTTTACTTCACCAAAAACAAAGTCTAACAACACAATTTTTCCAAACACAAAGTCCAAAGGCCGACCCTTATAAACATTCAACCACTTTATATCAAAATTGAGGCAAAAATGGATTGAATTGCCCAAGACAAGAAGAAATAAACTTATAAAAAATTTGGATACTCTACATAAATCTAAGGTGAAATAACCTAAAAATAAACTATAAAATGTGTTTCAAAACACAAGCAAACTAGGACTTAGTAAAATGATGTAAATTTAGATATTTAAATTAATGCATTTCTAAATGAAAGCTTGGACTGGATTGAATAAATACATGGCATCAAAATAAACCATTCAATCCATTAAAACTTAATCATTTAAAGAATTTCCAAGAAGGTTGATTTGAATCAACAACCACAATGAACACCTTTTAGACTAAAAATGGGTCATATTGTGAAAGAAACAATAAATGGTGACTCCTACTGGGAAATACTCTTGAGTGTTTCAATAATCCAAAATCTCTAATTTCATGAGAAGAAAAAAAATTAGCTATAAGTTATTACTTAGAACAAACCAAAATTAAATAGGCACTAAATTTTATAATAACAAGTGACATACTAAGTTATTATCCTATCAAAACCATCTATGCGTGTGACCAATTTATTTATTCCTTTCTTTTACATTCACACACAGTAATTCAGATTTACATAAGGCCAAAACTATCGAAGGAAATTTTTTTATAATTCAGGTTATATGGGGAAGTGGTTTGTGGTATTTCTCTATTATCAGCTAGGCATTCATAACCCCGATAGAGATACCTCTTGTCCCTTCCAAAGTCCTTAATCCACTACCAACCAAGTCAGAAATCCTATGGTGGAGGATGTTGAGATCACCCTTTTAAGGAAAATTTTATATTTTACATTTTAACTCAATTATTTAGAAGGGATATTTTTCAATTCATACATAGAGGGTTGGGGACCAAACCATTGATAAAAGGAAATTTTCAAGTCCATGAAAACTTACAACAAACCAAAATCAAATAAATGTTGTATTTTATTTAGATATTTCATTAAGTGCATTAAATGGGTTTGAATAAGAAAATGGTTGTTCTAAAATCCACAAGTTCTATTAAGAATCATCAACCTTTAGAATTTAGGAAATGAACTATGAAATCACAATAGTTTCACACAAACTCTTCAAGTAAAATTACAATTATGATCTTTGAGTGCCATCTATGTTATTATTACAATAACCCTTCATTTCATTTCTTCAATTAATAAGGGGAACCTAAGGAAAAATAATAATTGGGATAAACCCAACAACAAAGATAGAAAACAAACAAAATCAAACCTAACCTAGCAAAAAGGGACAAGAAGGAAAAGTAGAAAGCAAATAAAAAGGAAAAGAGATATTATTTACTCATGTTCTCAAGACAATGTATGCTTGAATCAATTAAAGACATGATTCTTAATATTTTCATAAGGGTATAGGAACACCTATTTTATTCTATGCTTCCCTCTATGATTTAAAACACTATCTCATAAAGATTTATCAATGTTTAGTTCATGCAATCCAAATAAACTAGGATTATAAAATTATGCATTATGTTTGCACCTAAATTTTAGAAAGCATGAGTAAAATGATAAATAAAATACCTCAGCCCCTACATTGATTACAATGATGGATAGGGATAGGTACTCATACATACCAAAATGATTGGAAGATCTAACCTGAAAGTGGCATGTTCTTCATGGTAGCTAGTAGATGAATCACTTGGTGGCTAATCTTTGATGAAAATGGATGCCTACATTACATCACCTTTGTTTTCCTTAACATCTAGAAGGTATGGGAGTGGTTTATATTTATTACCATATCGAAGACCTTAATTTTTCATGAATGGCCAAAGTATGTGGAGAACAGGGTTGAATAAGGTCATTCTTAGGTTGAGCCTCCATTAGCATGACTTCTTCAATCAAGCCACTGTGTTTAAGACTTCCCATTTTAATTACCTATACTACTGAGAGGAATCATTGGATATTATCAACTATTTTGAAGGTGGGACTGAACTGAGGAGAGAGATCATCAACTTTGGAATCCTCTAGCTCTTTCTCCTAAGAGGGACAACCACCTTATTCTTGGTTTTCTTCATTGTATAAGTAGACTAACTCAACATTGTTTTCTCCTTTTGTTTCCTCCTCTTCAAATGATAAAGGGGAAGATAAACTACTACCAATGGTTATTGACCATCTTGGATCAATTTGCTAAAATTAAGAGTAGCATCTGATGATAAGAATGATTAAGATACATATTATACATCTTATTCATCTAATAGCTCCAACTCCTCTAGTTATTCTTTTGATTGATTACAAGAGAGGCCAGTTTGTTCATTTTATGTAGGTAGCATATCACTAATTTGCTTTTTAGCCACTATGATACCTCTTAAAACAACTACTTCCTCATCTTTAGAGTCATCATCATTACTATTATATCCTTCAAAGAATGGATATAACTTATGAGATGGAATGTTCTCAATGTGTGTGATCATCTCTACATTAGTAGTGTAGTTTGATTCATAGATTCCAAATGATACATTATAATATGTAGATTTATATCTCAAATTACATGTTGCCTCCTGATTATCCCCTATAATAGATGGTATTTGATTAATAACAACATCAAAATATACATAATCGCTAACATCATAAGAAGAAAGCTATTGATTTTACACAAAATTAACTAAGTCATATAGATTAAATAAACAATTGGGATCCCATCTATCATAATGAGGTTTACTTGGGTGAATTCTTTGGGCAATGATTGGTAGTAAGACACAAATTAGTCCATAGGCTAACTTTTAGGCATGCAACTTGAAGCATTTTGCAGTGAAATACCCATGGATCGGTAACTATTTCTCTACATCGATGGCCTGTTGGTATACCGATTCTAATGAGGTGAGAGTAGAGGGGTTCATATGGAATTTAAAGGATCCAAGGCTTAGAGATATTTTAGCATCCTCTATTTTTAGGAATGGATCTATTTTCCTAGTGTATAGTTGATGGAATATATTATTGAATACACTAATCAGCTCATTAGGATCTTGACATACTAGGGTAAATTGGTAGGACAAGATAAAAGGGTTAATGGGCATAATAAAATAGTTAAGGAATAGGTTCTCAAATATGGTCCATGTCATGATTCACCCTTATGGTAGACCAAAGTACCAATATTAAGCAGTTTGATCCAATGAAAAAGGTAAAAGGTAATATGCCACATCCTCATGTTGAATCTACTTCCTGATAAAGGCTTCTCTAAAAGCCTATATGTCCTCCTCAGTAGTTGAACTCCCACCATGGATATATTTTGCATAAAACTTGTGGGGATTCTTGGGCAAATAATCAGGTCTTAGAATGTCCACAAGGCAACTATGTCTTCCTAGCTAAGACAAAACCATTATAAGACTCAGATAAAAGGTTTTCTAGTTTGCAAACCTAGAAAATAACTAGATAAATCTTCAAAAACACAAGACAAGTCTAGAAAACACCATCTATGCCCTCCTTCTATCTCTAGAACATATTGGTGGGTCTTTTGAAAAATCCAATAATTAGGTAGGGGTTATTAGTCCCTTCCTCTTTTGAAAGGAGGGATTTATTACAATTAGAAAACCTTCCCCAAGGTCTTGGTTACCATGTCTTGGTATAAAGGGTAACCCTGTTGGATTTTTGTGACCATATCGTGTCAAGGGTATTTGGTGTGTATTTCATAAAAGTCAATATGCATTAAAAATGAAGAGATTATACATAGAAAACTAATAGAATGATCTATTTATGAATAAATAACTAATTCAAAATGAAAACATCTATTGCATGGATTTAATAGTGTATATACAGTAATAGACAAGAGCATGCAATCAAGATAGACATTAAACTTAGATTACAAGTCTGAAACTAAGCTAAACTAATCTAACACTCTAATAAAAAGGAGAAAAGGAGAGAAGGGTAAGGAGAAATAAAAAGAGCCCACTTTCTAATGTCAACTAGCCTAGTTATATTGAGTAGACAAATCATGGGTTGACTAGTCCTTATTTGAGATAGACCTAGTACAAATCCAACCAAGGATGGTGCAGGAGTTTATGGAATGAAGTAACATAGCCAAAGATGAAAATAGTCACCTTGTGCATGTGCAAACCAAGTCTATCAAATGACAAAGCTTTTAGATCAAATATGTTTCTATTAAAGATCATATGGGACTCTTAAAATTCTCAATGAGCTACAAACTCAGTTTCTAAATAACCTCAACTTTGAAAACTAATCTAAAAAGTAGGGAAAGTACATGGAATAAAATGACTAGTTTGATTAATTAGGGAGAACCAACCAATTTGGTCCATTACTCTATTACTAAAACTAAAAGGATCCAACCCTTAATATAATGAAGAGTCAATATTATATAGGAATGCAAGCCTGAGGAGTTTTAACTCAATTGATTTTTTCTAGTAATGGGGTAGTTATAATTATTTCATATGGTTGAGGGAGTGTGGTCAAGCAGGCAACTCGAGATCTCTAGTATACTGAAAACATGCCTAGAATTTGTGTAACCATTTTTCATGCCTCTTCAAATCTAATTTTGTCTTTTATGCTCCATTATTAATATTCATGTGCAAGCCATGTTAATTATTCATGATTTAGTTGGACAACAACTTAATTCTATGGATCAAATTAGGTGTGCAATCAAATCTTGGCTTCTAATGGTTTTGACAACTAGATGGGATGTCAAATTTAAACTAGTGCCTTACTAGATGCACATCTAGCATGTCCTTCATTCTGATGAGTTTATTTCCACTTATCACCTTATTTATTTCCTTATGCTTTGCCCATGTGACATGATTGGTTCTATTTTTATGGGCCCTGATTGACACTTGGTAGCTTGTCGACACTCATAGGATTTAGTTATATTTTTTCACCTTCATCTTTTTCCCAACCATGTGGCCTATTTTCATTCACCCAATATCTTAAGATCTCATCCCCTCACTAACATGTGTCACTTTATCATCCCTATGAGATTTTGCCTTTGTCATTGTAAATGGTCTTGCCTCTGGGATTATGGGCTCTAGGATGTCTCCATATGGTATCATCTTGAGAAATTAAGGGCTTGGGGCTTAGGGCTCTTTGGCTATTAGGCCAAGATTTGGTTTCTCCATGGTTCCATGCTTTGTGGATCCATTTATGCATGCTAACTATTTTCTTTATGGTGAAGTGATATTTCACCACATGTCATCATCTTGTTCACTCATTACTTTGGCATATTACCCTACTTGCATAGACTATCACAAGATAGTGGGGTAGTAGGATTGCATCATGTGGCATCATCCACTCACCACTCACTTGGGTCTCTAACATCACTCTTGGCCTACATGGAAATCTCCAAGTTATCAAGGCAATGGGATTATGCCACATGACATCATCTCACTCACCTAATCACCTAGGGATCTAAAATCACTCCTATCCTACATAAAAATCTCTAGGTTAGTGGGTTAGTAGGATTATGCCATGTGACATTATCCTACTAACCCACTATCCTAAAATATTGGCATAGGTATGAACATCTCTAAGATAGAAGAACAACAAGATTATATCTCGCTAACCCACTAGTCCAGAGCATTACTAATGTCATCACCCCATCGATAAGCCTTCCTAAGAATTGAATAAATATTTTAAAGTAGTGAAAAAGTGTTGTGTGTCCTTAGGTAACTTTTAATGAAAATAGCTAAGTTCTGTAGAATGGAATTTTGACACATGGCTTCGAGAAAAAGTGTAAAATTGATGAAGTATTGAAACTTACTCTGAAATGGGTTTGAGACCATTGATAGCTATGAGAAATCACCATGTGGCATTAGGACTTACTTTGGGTAACTATGAGCACCACATGAAAAGGCACAATCAATAGCTTAATTTAATAAACAACAAGTAAGCATTTGAAAATAAATGGTTAAGTCAAAATCTAATGAATTTAAAACCAAATGGCTCACAAAAATTCAAATCAAAATGATTAAGTCTAAATCCAAAATCCTTGATTTTAGAGGAAATGACCCAAAGATTTATCCTCGAAGACCTAGGTATTCAAAAAAATTGTTCATAATTCTGGTAAAAAAAATTCTAACAAAGTCTTAACACCTTTTTTTAAGACTTGAAACTTGGCCATTCTCTACGTAGTATTCAAAAAATTTGTTCAAAATAATTGATCTAACTACCTTGTTCAACATTTTTCCTGAAGAGTGAAAAGGCTTTGACAATTTTACTTCTTCGAGCACAAAGTTTGACAACATAATTTTTCCAAACATAAAGTTTGAATTCCAACCTTCTAAACATTCAGCCACTTTAGATTGAACTTTAAGTAGAAATGGATCAAATTGCCCAAAAAAAGAAGTAATAAATTTTGAAAAATTCAAATAATCTGCATAAACCTAAGTTGAAATAGCCTGAAAAGAAGCTATAAAATGTGTTTCAAAACATAAGCAGACTAGGAATTAGTAAAATGATGTAAATTTAGATATTTAAATTGATACATTTCTAAATGAAATATTGGATTGAAATGAATAAATACAATGACATCAAACTAAACCATTCGATTACTTAACACTTAATCATTTATAGAATTTCCAAGAAGGTTGATTTATATCAACAATCATAATGAACTCCTACAAATTATAAGATTAGACTCCAAATCAAAAAAATAAGGTCCCCATTTCTAGACTGAAAATGGGGCATGTTGTACAATCAATAATAGGATGTATTCATCAGGGAGAGTATCTTGGAGGTGATTAGTAACTAGTGTAGGCATGGTAGTAATCTAATCAATAATTACTTGACATTTGACTATTTTTTTCATAATAATTCTTATTTTAAATTCCATTAGTACTACCATACATTTGTCGATTCTATCTCTAGGTAAGAATGCTTTGGAAAAAATGTGATGAAGGGGGTCATAATGGACAATAACATAGGTTTTATGATAAAACGTATAGTTTTACATAATTTTAGTTATGAAATAAATGGTGAGAGTCACATTATAATTTCATGTAATGATTCTCAATCTATCAAATCATGGTTGATGTAATATATGGCATATTCTCATCATGTTTCATCTTGTTGAGTGAGCATTGCCCTTACTAATATGGGGGTGAATGAGATATAAAATATAAGAAGGTAATCATTAGAAGGTGTCTAAGTGTGGGAGGATAAACTAATGATTCCTTCATAATATTGATATATTTTTTACATGCATCAGTCCAATTGAGATCAATACCTTTCTTAAGGAGGGAATTTACTAAATAAATATGATAAACCAATTCGTGGACAAATTGATAGATTACCTCAAGTTTCCCAAGATAGATATGAATGTCTAGGATAGAGTGAGGAAAATACATGCTTATAATTTCTTTTATTTTAGTGGAATTGACATCAATCCCTTGTAAGGAGATGAGAAATCCTAAGATTTAATCATAAGTGACAACAAAAACACATTTTTAAAGATTGAGTCATACTTTATAGATGATTTTAATAATGTTTGGATTTAGCCATAATATCATCCACATAAGTTTCAAATATCTTATGGGTGAGATCAATAAAAATATAGGTCATGCATGTTTGTATGTAGCATTGTTGTCTTTAACACCAAAAGGCATTTTAACATAATAATAAGTTTCCCATTCAGTGGTGAAAGTAGTTTTATGTTGATCTTTAAGAGTGATGTGGATCTAATTATATCCCAATTTTCCATCCATGAGAGATAACATATCATATTCAGTCATAGAATCAACAATAGCATTAATTAATGGTAAAGGAAAATTATCTTTAGGCTATACGAAGTTGAGATTATGAAAATCAATACAAATATGAATAACCATCATGACTTTCTTGTGAATGGGAATAATTTTGGATGCCCATTCTGAGTAATTTATAGGTTTGATAAACTTAGCATCTAAAAGCTTGATGATTTACTTATGACATAGGGTATAAATATCAAGACGAAATTTTTGTTTTTTTTGATATACCAATTTTACATTAGGATAGGTGATGATATTATGTATAACAATACTAGAGTCAATACCAGGAATTTCTTCATATGACCAAGTAAAGGAATCATGATATTTGTTGAATAATAGACTAAAATTATCATGTTATGTAGAATAAATTTCCTTAGAGACAAGAATAGGTCTATAACATGCAATGATGCCATTATTGATTGAAATTAATTCCTTGATAAGCATGACATTTCCATCTTAAAATTGATATGAAGCTAGAAGAAGTTTTGGAGTAAGATGAGTTTTGGGATCAATGTTAGCAACTAAATTATTAAAGTAGGGAGCCCTTTCTAAAAAGGGCAAATTTCTTGGTGTTGGCAAGGAAGTTAAGGCTCTCTGGCATAAAGTATTTGTAAGATAGCTTCACCATTAGGAAGTGTGGGTATAGGTCCATAATAATCGACATCCACTTTGAGATCAATCATCTGATTACCTTCATTAGCATACTCATTATTTATTTTTATTACAACAATAGATTAAGCATCTAAATTAAAATTAGGTGGTGAATTATATGGTAAATAACTTGATTTCATGATATCATTTCAATTTATACAATCTAGAATTAAAAAATTAGTCTAAACTTTATTAGGCTAGACAATGTAGTCTACTATTATGAGGGTACCATATTGGTACTTGATGATTCTTGGATGATACATTATATAATTTTAGGTTGTATTGTATCAAGTTTGGTTAATAGAATCCATATTTGAAGGTTGGAATATATGCATTTAGCTGATACAATATGAATGTAGAGAGAGGGAATAATATCGGGTTGGTTGATAGTGTTGGGATTGTACTACATGGTCTAAATGATATCGAGTCAGATAATTCCATTAAATGTGGGAAAACTTAGGATTTCTTAGTCAAACCATTGAGTATCTTCAAATGGTGGGTTAACAAGAGGAAAATAGCCTTTTGGTTCTAAATTAATATCAAAATAATCAGATGATATATACATGACATGAACATCATAGTTAAAAGCATGCATTTTGGTTAATGTCTTTTTATAATGTATTGCATCCATGTCTCATGATTGGGATTAAACAATGTCATATGTATCATCATAATATGGATAAATAACACATACATCAGATGCATATTGATCCGTGCTAGTAGGGATGTTGATGGTGTAAAATAACATGTTGTTTAAAGTCCTTGGAGACATGGTAAGAGTCTATTGAAAGAGTTTTGCCAATCCATATTCATTGCAAGTTAAAACCTCTTATGTATAAGAGGATTTATGAGTAGTGTATGGGGGAAGGCTTTTAATAATAGCATACATTAGAGAAATAAACCTATCCCAAGGAAGAAGGGAAGGAGGGAGCCATTCTAAGATATAAGGAGGTAATCGAGTGTTATTAAAATTAATTTTCAATTCATTAGGTTTGTCATCATCAAAATTTGTAAGAGTGACATAGCGGTCAGGATACATATTGATGAAATCAAGAAGAGGTGAACTATTAATATGATCTATAGTGGGAATGTGATTTTGAGTTTCAAGAATTGGAAGTTGGATGCTCCAAGCATTGGGATGTGCCTTGTGCTTATAGGATTTTCCATTATGGATGAATTTGATGCATTGGATAGCGAAAGATTCTATAGGTCATATATGATGAGTCCATGGACAACCTAAGAGCATGTTGTAATAAAGTGGAAGATCCAAAACCATAAGCTTGGTGCAAATTATTTTGGGTCCAACTATGAGGGGGGGAAAATACAACCAAGAGGTTTTGATTGATTTTATCAAATCCACAACAAGTGAGGTAAGTTTGATTAAGGTTTTCTTTAGAAAATCCAATTCATTTGAGTATCCAAATGGAAGTAAAATTAATGCATGAACCTTCATCTACCAAGACTTTTATTATTAAGGTATTATTAATTATAATATTAATGAATGAGGGTTGATCATTAACTCAAAAAATAATTTCATAATTAATCATATCTTCTTTAAGAAATTATATGGAAGGTTTTATGGAGAAATAAGATGAAGAAATAGATTCAATAGTATGAACCTCTGTATGTGGGGGCCTTTTGAAGAGTGAAGTAGTATATCAAAATCATTAGATGGGGGTTATTCTGTCTTTAAATTATTACATAAGAAACTTGTAATGATAAGGATAAGTTCTTCCTAATTCCATTAGTGGAATTTTGCAAGCCATATAATTAAGTTCATCTAGAAAATTCCAATGTGGTTTAGAAGAAGAATCAATACAAGGCTCAGGTTAATTAGAGATAACATACTTAGAAGAAATGGAAGAACTAGATTGAGGTTTTGATTTTGGAGATGACTCATCACTAGTGGGTTGATCTAAAGAAGTAGTATAATTAGTTTTAGTATCCCTAAGAAGTTGTTCATTAGTAAAGGTATTTTTAGGCATGGTGGCAGGGTCTTTGTGAGTAGTTTACGACATTAATTAACCCTTTTCATGTTCACATATTGATAATTAGTGTAATATTGATCATAGTTGGCATCAATAGTACAATATTTTCATTGGAAAGGTGTGTATTGGTATATGAAGAAGATTTTTGAGATTTTCAATTTGTAGATTTAAAAAAGGTTAGTTTTTTAGAATCTTTAAGATATTCATTATAGAAAACCTTAATCATAGCATCGTGATCAAAATCCTATCCTAATATGAGGTTGATCACAAACTTTTAAAGATCTTGGCATGCTTCATGAGAATAACCAATGTCGGCATGAAGCAAATAATTTTTTTTAGGATCATATCATGATGGAGGAGTAGTAGTGGTATGCATGAAAGCTTTTGATGGAGATAACAACTTCCTCATTTCTGACACACTAATGGGTGGTTGGGATGTGGTTTTAGTATTAGAGTTTATGGATCCCATTTTGGTTTTAAGGAGGTATTATTTGATATTTGGTAGTATCTATTTCATTATTTGATATTTGTAAAGATTCTTCTATATGATTATGAGAAGGTTCAAATTGAGTCATAAGGAAATATTATCTTTTTTCTTGATCAAAGGCCACTTCTAAAGTTTGGGAAAAAAATTTATTAACCTTGTATTGAAGAGAGGCTTTAAGAGAAATAATGAAAATTTTAAAAAGACTATCATCACTCATGTAATGATTTGATTTATGTGTTAAAGACTTACATTGTTTAATAAAGGTGTGAGTAGAGTCATTAGGAAGTTGTTTAGATTTAATGAAATGGCTAAGGATATTTTCAATAAGATCATTATGTTAAAATTCCTTGAATAAATCATTGACCAAATCCTTTAGTTGTAAAATATAGTGTCTAGGGATTTGGTTATACCATTCTAAAGCATCTCCTGTGAAGGTTTTGACAAGAAGTTTGATAGTGGAAAAGGTATTAGTTTGGACCCATTCCTTATAAATATTACCAAAAGGCTTAAGGAAAATAACAAGATCTTTGGTCCCATCATATGTGATAGTTGGATAAATATTTCCAAGGTCTATGGAAATAAATAAAGGTGTTAACGGTTCATTTTGGAGATGTAACATTTTATTATGCGTAGTAGATTGAGGGATGATATTCCCATTGACATCTCTAAGAGGAGGATGAACAATTTTTTAATTTTGTTGACACATGATCATGGGAGTTTAGGTAGACATTTTCAAGATGTGATTTTTCATTTGGCATATTTGATAATTATTAGTTGTTTGCATGACATTCATTTTTTGAACCATTTGTGAAAGTAGTTGAGTTGTATCAATAGGGGGATGGATTTCTAGTATTGGGAGGAATCCCAATGTTTTTATTGGGAGACAGATTCCTAATATTAGTATTGATTGCTTCAATAATATAGTAAGGAAGTTTAAATAACTTACCATTTTGATTAGGGAGATAATTGGTATTATCATCAAGGTTTATAAACATGTTGGAATTATCTACATCATCATGTTGATTGATTTTAGCCATGTTACTTATAGTGGATCGAGATAGGTGTTGAGATTATTTATACCATGAAGTGTTAGATTCAATGGTGGATAAGGTAGGTAGAAAACAAAAACCCATGTAAAACCTAAATGGGTTGGGTCTATAAATAAAAATCTTAATTGGTGACTTTATGAAGTTGATAAGATGTGAATAATTGATAGAAATATTATACCTTACAAAAAACCAATGATATCAACCAAGTCGATGCAGTTGGTAAAAATTCACTCAAGATTGAACAATATCAATTAGATTGATATAGTATAGTCAAAAAGGTGATGCAAATGATGATTAAGACAAACTAACTATATTGATTAGTTTGATATCATCACAAAGGAAAATTTGAGATACAAACTATATTGATTTGATCAATATAATATGATCTATGAAGTTTTAAAAGTAACAAGAAATATAATGAAAAGGAATGATATCGACCATGTTGATGTAGTCACATAGAGGAATGATGAGAGATAAATTATATCTAAACAAGAGTCAGATGAAAATTGGTGGAAAATTTAAGTTATAATTTATAAGTAAACTGTATCTAATTATTTGATGCAATTAAATAGGTGGGAGATGGTAAACAAAAATTATTGAGCTAATTGATATAGTTTATTCTAAGGAGGTTATAAATGATAGGGAATATACTAAGTCAATCTATTTAATGTAGTTTTTAGAATAAAAGTATAATAAAATATATGGGATATGAATTGTATCAAGTTGTTCAATGTAATTACACATGTAAATAGATATTATATAGTATAATAGACTATGTTGAGCTATTTAATATAGTCCTGGATGTAAACATAAGAGACTTTATTGAGTTGGTAGATGTAATTTGCAAACATAGGAGACTATATATATTTGGTTGATGAAATCTTAAAGCACATGTAACTATATCAACATTAGCTAATGTAGTTACTACAAATAACACAGAACTGTATCGACACTAGCCGATGCAATATGTAATACAATAGTACAATAGCAAGTAGTAAATTTGAAAATTGATTATTTTTTTGTTAACTATTTTTTTGAAAATAATATCAGGTAGATGTAATATCAATATTTATTTGATAGTGTGGAATTTCATAGATACTTTTCTATTAGATAGTGTCAACCCAAAGTTTCATAACACTGACTATGAAGGTAGAATCATGCATGTAGCACACTAAAACCTATTTCAAGAGTAAGTTGAAAGTAACTTCCCTGGGCAATACACTCCTCTGAAGTGTATCAAAAAATCAAATGGATGGTTGGTTTATTATATTTTAATGCAAAGTGAGTCCTAGGTGTTTCTAATATCCCATGAGGTATGTGGAAACTAAAGTCTATGTTTAGATCTATATTATGGATATGAGTATTTTGGAAATCTACTCACACACTAATGTCTATAAATAGTAGACACAGATTATAAAAATAACATCGTATAGTCCTTCATGATAATAGCTAAGTCATTTGAAAATTGTTGGAACGTAGTTTTTATGGAAAGCCAAATAAATAGAAAATAAATTTCTAAAATCAATATCAAAAACCAATTTACAACATTCAGTGAATTAAAATAAATAGGTAGTCAACTTGAAATGAAATGTGTGAATATATTTTTAAAAGAATAGTTAATTTGCCTTAATTTTTATTGAAAATTGAAACAAATAAAACTATATCAATGATATTTGATGTATTTGTACACAATATAAAACTATATTGAGTAGATTGATATAATCTATGTAAATCAGAATTATAGATAGAGATATATTACTATATCAAATAGTTTAATTCAATTTATTATCAATAATTACAATTTTAGAAATAAGTCAAGTAGGTCGACATGATTTATTAAAAATAAATGAAATACATAATTAAATCAAACAATTTGATGCGGTTTAGTAAAAAATAAATGGTTACATCTAGTTTTTTGCCATAGATTTTCAAATCATTTATTAGTGGATTGTGTGTTGATTATTGGAATATTTATTGTTTACTTTGAGTTGGATTAGTTATTATGTTTGGTGTGTGTGTGTGTGTGTGTGTGTGTGTGTGTGTGTGTGTGTGTGTGTGTGTGTGTGTGTGTGTGTGTGTGTGTGTGTGTGTGTGTGTGTGTATTAATGAGTTGTTACATTATGCTTATGATCATAATTTTTATGGACTTGTTACATTCAATAGTTGTTATGGTTATATGATGATTATTATCATGATATGGGCTAACTACTAGTTTGTTTGATGAGTTGGATGCAAGATATTTTTGCCTTCATTGATAGTGAAGAGGGAGAGTATCATTAAAGAGGGGGGAGTAGATAACTATATTGGGTATAGAGAGAGGAATGAATAGACCCATGTACACACCAATGTTATTTGTTTGTAATGAAGTTTATGTTGTGGTATTTAACACTGTAAACATTATTTTAATTTCATAACTTACAACTACATGAAGACATATGGTTTTGATATGATGATTCTCATTGCATTATGCTTTGTAAAAACATATTTGTAATAATCTATTTTATTACTTACGTATCTCATTGTTTGATCTTATCATGCTTACCATCTAGTTCGTTGTTTGATATAACTAGTAACAAGTTAGGACACCCAGTTACCATATCTTCTTAGACCTTAGTTTTAATTCTAACTTACCTATGGGTTGAGGTGTTACTATCTTATTGATTTAAATCCTTTATTCTAGATGATATTACTATTTATAGAAAAATATGCAAGGTCCTATATACACAAATGATTCTTTAAGGTAATATTATGATGTTAACTTATACAAGGTGGACTTTGCAAACTAATGATTATATTAAAACTCAATATTTATTCTTGGAAGCTTCATGGCATTTGTTAATGATATGGTTTTAGTAAAAGGCTTGAATTATATTTTTTGGGGTTATCATTATGTTAGGGTTGACTTGGTTTAGGGATGAAAAATGGATCGATCATCAAACTTGCTTGCAGAGAAGGAATTACGAGTAGAACATTGATGGAATATTATTGCATGAGATTGAGGGGATGGTATAATAGTAATCTAGTAGAATTCATGTTGAGCAAGAGAATAATTAGAATGAAGGAGAAAAAGAGATATCTAGTTCATCTTTCCATCAAATGGTAGAAATAAAGAGGAGGACTGGGAAAGAGTCTTGGGCAAGGATAATAAACCAATAACATGTTACTTGGGGAAATTTATAGGTAATTAATATTTATGATTTCAAAATTAAATGTTTTACCTTCAATAACACTCTTAATTCCTTCTTTTCCCCTCTTAAATAGAAATTTGGATTTTGCATTTATGTTTGGAATATTTATTTATTTGCACAGAAAATTTTAAATTATATACATATAAGTATATATGTATTTATATATATTGATGCATGTGTATATATATCTACCTATATTTATAAATGAGGGGAAAATAAGATAAAACAATCTAAGAATGTAATAGGTCTTCCTTGAGAAAAAATGGGGTTTTACGATTGGCTAGAATAAGGAATTCTGGTAGTGTTATTCTCATAAACCCTTATTTTTTTGACATTATATATATGGTTGTATATTCATGTGTATATTTATTCATACAAAAAAAATAGTTGTGGATATTTTTAGATTGGCTATAACTACACATATCTGTATGCATGTGTGTGTGTGCGTGTGTGTGTGTGTGTGTGTGTGTGTGTGTGTGTGTGTGTGTGTGTGTGTGTGTGTGTGTGTGTGTGTGTGTGTGTGTGTGTGTGTGTGTGTGTGTGTGTGTGTGTGTGTGTGTGTGTGTGTGTACAAATATGCATGGATACATATACACATAAGAATATAAATACATGTGTTATATATTGTGCATATATAAAAATATATTAAGAGACATGTATACCTAGAGGTGAACATGGATATTTAGTGGTAGATAGATGTGTATATCATTGTAGATATTTTTGAAATTTGCTTAAAAGGAGATATGTGTGTATCTATAGGAAAATGATTAAATGTAAAGGAATGTGTATGGGTAGAGTATAACATTAATTACATGAAAGGGTTTATTTTTAAAAAAACATGGTATGCTCCTATCAATGTTTATTTATGTAATTAAAATATATATATGAATAAATTAAATGAATACACACACACATAAGCTAATTTGTAGTATGTTTTTATTACATGAGGAAGTCATTGTTGAAGAGAGATTTCAAGATTATATAACTTTAATTACAGTTGTAGTTTTCCTAATTGGAATTATAACTTCAAGTTAGGTATTCAACCAAGATTAAATATGTGTATGAAATGAAATTGTACTCTAGAACACCAAAATGGAATTCAAGATTTTGTGAACTTTATTTCTTCATGTTGTGTGAACTTGATTTCTTCCTTGCTTGATTTCTCCATCCACTGAATCTATAGTATGATAAACTGGTATTTAGCATTTATATAGATTTGAGGTATGTTCATGAATGCATTAGAAAATTTAGTAAATTATTCTATCCTAAAATACATATGCTAGATGATATAAGTATTTTTGTGTTTATGGATTATATTATTGGAAGCATGTGTAGGATGGATGGATATACTAGGTTTATTTTATTACTCTGCTTTTGAATCTTTAATTTATGGCTATGTTGGATAACATGGGGTACATATAGGATTATGTTAATGTGTAAATCATATATGTACCCCATGATATCATTATTAGCATGATTCAGTAGTAGAAAGTACTATGCAAGTGAAAAATTCTAAGATTATTAAATCTAAATACTATAATAAAAACTTTGGACAAAATAATTTTATAGCTGAGACATTATCATTTTATTATACTTATAGCTTACATGTATTACCAATATCATTTAGATAGAGAAATGGATTTGAAGTTTTATTTTATTGTTGTATGTAATAGTGTTAGTACACACATAGGTTTTAGTTATTTCTCAATATCTACATTATTTTTATCTACCTTTCCATGAAGGGTAGGGCCACTCCTAAAAGGAGGGTGTGTGGGATACCATTTGTCTATAGTTGGAGGTAAAGCACTCAGATGATAATTTCAATTTGTTAGTTGATTTAACTAAAAGGAATAATTCTCAGGGTATGTGATAGATCATAGAGCTTCTCTTTGTAGCTCATTTTGTACTTGTGTACTTATTGATATGTCTATTGGACATCATGCATTATTGTACTATATTTTAGATGTATATTCAACACAACACTAGTTGTGTATTTGTATATTAATATTTTAAAAATATAAACAATATTGGTTGTAATTGTATTTATCACTAAATTATAGATTTTTACCCATGTTTATAGTACTTGGTTTACCTTATTGCATAAATGATTGGTTTTCAACTTATTATTGTGTTTAATGATTGAGTAATAAATGAGTTTTATTTTACTAGTGGGTTGATGTGATGCATGCATCTATTACTTAAAATTCATCTAATTTTTAGGTATTAAACTAATAGCTATAATAAATCATAGCAGTAAGGTTAAAATGAAAAAATTAGTGTCAATATGGGTTAGTACCAATTGGGTCTAACATTGTGGTATTAGAACTTAAGGTTTAGCTCTTGGACCTAATGATTCCATTAACATAAATTTTATTCTCCTAAATTTTTAGAAAGGATAATGGTGTGAGGTGAATTGATTGATGAGGGTCCTTCTAATGTAAAATTTCAGGATGATCTTATTTAGCTAGTGGTAGGGCAAGATGAAAAATTTGATCAGATTCTCATTGTTATGAATGAGACATGAGACCATATAATATCTCTTGAATGAGAGGTTCATGGCCCAAAATAGTAAAATGAACAATATGTACCTAAGGGACACCCTTTAAAACAAGAATTTCCTCAGGAATAAGGCACAAGGAAGTGCACCAGGATGTTAAAACTCAAGTAGCTATAGAACAAGCATGAGATATGAAGAAGGTAAACCCATCCAAATTTGATGGCACGATTTTAGGTGATGGATCTAAATCCTAGATCAAAGAGATGGAAAAGAACTTAGAGATTAAAAATTACTTTGAGGTCATGTTATATCTTGGAATTGCACCCTTGTGAGAGAGTTATTTAGGCTCCCTCACTTCCAGCTATAAGCAGGGGGACAACCTCAAGATGTGGGTATCCTATGGTGAGGTTGAACATCTAGGCTTTTTTATGAGGATAGTTCCTTAACTGCTTCAATTCAGCGCTTAATCTCACACTAAAATCTACTATAGATAAGGGAAAGGGGGTAAGAGGATGACTAAAAATGAAATTTAAACTAAGAGAGTTGATGCACCAAAAATAAGTGATCCACTTGGTTTTGGAAAAGAGCCAACTACTGATGAACCCAAATAGGACATAGGCTAGTATGGTTCTATTTCAAAGCCATAGGCATGGAGATTTTGCATAGAGGTTGAAGGAAATCCTTGTGATTTGAAGGATAAAAAAATAGGTCTATAGGAGACACTATGAACTGGTAACACTTCAATGAGAGCTCAACACACAAACACTTCACACAATCTTGCATAAAATTGAAAGGATCAAAAGCACAGTGCTGGAAAAAGTTGTAGGTGATGAATGACAATCATACATTCTACAAATGAAACCAAATGTACACATTTGTTTTAACTAGAAATAAAAAAGTCTTCCTTTTATTGCTTTAAAAGAGTCTTTTACAAAGAGATTTCTATAGATTAATTATATTACCAATCCGAGGATGATTTGCTTGGCTCCAAGGCCTCTATTTATATAAAAAGGGGGGAGAGAGAAGGGGAAGAAAGAATAAATCACTGATGGTTGGGACTCTAATGTCATCCTCCCTTATGCTAATAAAGGTGTCACTCAGTATCACTAAACTATCCTCTTGAGCCCCTCCTATCTTTAAGCTTTTCTTTGGCACATCTAAGAAGCCATGTTGTGAGCAATTGGAATGTCTCTTCTTGGCACAATGCATTTAATCTTTGCCTTCAAGATTGATGTGGTTTATTTCTCTTTATGTACCCTTTTGAAAGGATGCAGGTCTCCATGTGTTTTAGTCATGCTGCATTTAAGTGTCAAATGGTGATTATGGGGAGAAAATTGTGGCAGATGAGAACCTTTATAATTTTTAGCTACAACTACTTGGACTCTCCCATACTCATTGGTCATCCTTGTGCCACTTGTCCTTTATTTATTAGCCCTTTTTGCTCTAGCTTATGCTACGTGGTAGTCTTTCATATGTTGCATCATGATTCTCACATTGTTAGACCAATCTTAAGTCAAGCACTTGAAGAATCCTGATTTACTCTATGTAGAGTAATTTGGGTTCTTTGATCTCTCCAAATTTGGACTTTCCTAGATCCTTTACTTATAAAGCCTTTTAAGTAAAGGACTTAGAGAAACCTGATTTACTCTATGTAGATTAGTTTGGGTTATCTAAGATTACTTACTTCAGACTTTTCCATCTTGAAGTCTTCTCACTTTGTTATTTCCAAACCTTAAGACTTTAGGCTTTTCAAACCTGATTACTTCCAATGGTTAGTCACTTATCCTAATTTTGACATCCATTGGCCTATCATTTCCTTTAGACACTTGGTCTTGGGATTCCTTCTCCTTGCACCTTTTATTTCAATAAAATCTCTCGAAATAATTTCTTCGAATAATTTGTCTGAAGGAATTCCTTCAGACTTTTTATCTGAAGCTTCTTTCTTGCTCTCTTCCTTCAAAAAATACCCTCTAAATTTTTTAAAATGGACTTTCTTGAAGGGTGAGAGGCCCTTCAAGCTTAATTTATGTCCCTTAGAACTTATAAAAATTATCCTCCTAAAGGGAATGATACCCTTCAGGAATTTTGAAATGGTCCTTCCGAAGGGCAACATACCCTTCAAGAAAATTGCAACTGTCCACTTGAAGAAGGAAAAGCCCTTCAGATTTTTTGAAAGTGACCTTCAAAAAAGTTGATAGGTCTTTCAAAAAATTTGAAAAGATCTATTTTTCCCTAAAAAGTCCATTTGGAATTTTTAAAATGCCCTTTGGATTTTTGAAGTGGACTTGTCCCTTGAAGAACCTGAGAAGCACTATTTCTCAAGACCAAATCGGGTTTGTCAAGCCCTTTTACTTATTTTGAGCTTCTGACTAATAATTTATGAAGTAATCAAGTAGTTCTCTTTGGATAACCCAAAATACATTGTCCATGAGAAATTCGGGTTTTTAAATCTAAATTACTTATACTTATGAAATATTTAGAAGTCAAGCACTGTTGGAAACCCAATTGGCACTGTGCCCTTAGAAACCTGAATTTGTCACTGCTAGAAAACCCAAATTCCTCCCAAAGACTTGCCATTTTCTTTCCTAAATTTTCCCTTTTTCATACTTAGGTAAATTTTGATATGTGGGCCAAAAATGGTCAACATTTTTGGTGACTCAAAGGGAAGCATGCCTACTATGCTTGAGAATCTAGCTCATTTGCTTCATTTGATCCATTGGGCATGGATTCACTACTTTTGTATAAAGATGGCTCTATCTAAAAATTTCCCTTGAATCAATAAGAACAATCAAAATGAAACAAACTATGCCCAAGGCACTTAGGCAAGGAAAAACACACTACTAAAATGGATGTGCATAAGGCACTTAGAAGAAAACATGAAAAAACTATACAAAAGGTATAATATATGCAATGATTGTAAACTCTTTTAATAGCAAGTCTTTAGATGAATCCCATTGACTAGGATCGGTAATACCTCCCCATCTAGTTGGGAAAGCTAAAAAGTGTTATGTTGTTTGCATTCATGGATCACATAAGGGTCACTCCACAAGCTTTCAAACTTGGTATGGTTGCCTAGTTTGGCCTTTTTTGAATCCTATTTGAGGACTAGGTCTCCCTCTTTGAAATTTATTTCTATAGATCTCTTGTCAAAAGCCTTTTTGATCTGAACTTGATGTGCCTCCAATGTCTTCATTTCAAGGTCCCTTGTCTCCTCAAGCTCTATGAGTTTTTCCAACCTCACATTCATGGGTTCATCTTCCAGCAGCTCTAGTTGATGGGCTAGTTCTAATGTGGGAAGCTCAAGATAAATGGGTTGCTTGGCCTCCCTTCCATATACTAGAACATATGAAAAATTTTCAATAGTGAATTTAGGAGTTACCTGATCAGCCCACAAGGTTGTCTTCAACTTGGTGTGCCACATCCTCTGATCCTCTTTCATGGTCCTCTTGATAATCCTTAGTAAATTTTTATTTGTGGACTCAACCAGTCTATTTCCTTGAGGATAATAATTTGAGGAAGTGTTGAGTTAGATGCCCATCCTGAGGGCCCATTCACTTGTTTTCAAACCAAGGAAAGACAATGCATTATCATAAATCATAATGGATGGAACACTAAACCTAGTCACAATGTTGTCATAGAAATATAAGACTGCATTTTCATTGGCTTCCTTCAATGCAATGGATTTCACCTACCTAGTGAAGTAATTAGTTGTAATAATCACCCACTTATGTCTTTCACTTGATGAGGGGTTGATCACACTAATGAAATGTAAACCCCACTGCATGAATGGTTTCTCTACTTGAATTGGGTTGAGAGGGAAAACCACTAGCCTCTACTAACCCATGAAGAGAGCACATTCTTGACACTTCCTCACCCATGCACAAGTGTCCTTGAAGAGGTTGGGCTAGTAGTAACTAGCCCTCATGATATTTTTTGTAGTAATCCTTAGAGCAAAATGACCTTCTGCAGGCCCATCATGGAAATGTTCCAAAATCTTGGCTACTTGATCATCATCTACATACCTCATGAGCACTCCATTAAGGTATCATCTAAACAAAACCTCATAAACTAAAGCTTAAGGTATGGACTAAAGTCTGAAATACCTTTTTTTTTTTTGTCCATACCTTGAGGGCACTCACCTATTAGCAGAAAGTATGTCATATCATGGAGCCAAGTAGTGTGAGGTGGAGGTGCATCTATTTGTAGGTTATCTTGTGTTACCAAGATGACCTATTTATCTTCATGAAGGTCATCAACCATATGCTCACATAAGCCTTTACCTCTTACTAGCTTAGTGACCTTGATCTCCATGTCATACTCCATGATTTTAGTAATCTAACCAGCTCTTTTTTTTCTCAAATCCTTATTAAGAAGGAAGTCTCTTACTCCAAGATGAGACACCATAAGGTGTAATTTTTTGTTGGATAGCATTGGCCTAAACTTCTTGAGGCTCCTTACTACTGCAAGGGCTTACTTTTATACAAAGATATATCTCATCTCATACTCTTCAAGCCCCTGACTAAAAAATTATAATGGTTGTTCAAGTCCTTCACCATTTCTTTACATTAGCATAGATAATATAATATCAATGTTGGAAAAATCATACAATATGAAATCCTTTGAGAAATGAGGATTAATAGATGTGGGTGCTTGAGTGATGGCTTGCTTGATAGCCTCAAATGCTAACTTACCTTCATTTAACCAAGTGAACACTTGGTTCTTTTTTAGCATAGTAGTGATGGGCTTGACCAATCTTGAAAAACTAAGGATAAATATTCTCATGAATTTTATCTTTCCAAGGAAAATTTGAGTCCCTTCTTATGCTTGGGCAAGGATAAGGCTAAGATGGCACTTATTCTCTCAGGATTAATAGACAACCCCTCCTTTGAGACAATGTGGCCCAGCAACTTGCCTTCATGCATGGTAAACAAGCACTTGTTAGGATTTAATGAAATCCCATACTCTCTACACCTTTTGAAAATCAACCTCAGGTGGTTCATGTATTCACTGGCATTCTTGGAGAAAACTATGATTTCATCCAAGCATACCATCACCATTTGGTTTAGCAGCCCCTAGAAAGCCATGTCCCTGACTCTTTGGAAAGTTGTGCTAGCTTTTGATAGACCAAAGGGAATATTTTAGTATACATACATTCCCCATTTGGTGGTGAAGGCAATCTTGTATTGATCTTCATCTTTCATCCAGACTTGGTTGTATCTAGAATATCCATCCAACAGAGAGAAGTGTTCTGATCCTGTAACTACTTACAGAAGTTGCTCTATGGATGGTAGAGGGTAGTGATCTTTCAAGGAGACTTTGATCAAATATCTAAAATCCACATAAAGGCTAATTTACCCACTCTTTTTCCTTATAGGCACCAAGTTGGCTACCCATGATGAGTGTTTGATGGGAAAAATGATCTTGGACTTGATCAATTTGGTTAACTCTTTCCTCATGAGCTCTTTTATCTTGGGGTTGAACGACATTTGCTTCTACCTTACATGCTTGGCATTGGCCTTCAACTTAATGGTATGCTGAGCTAACTTAGGATCAAAACCCTTTAGGTCATTTTACTCCCAAGCAAAAATGGATGCATACTCTTGGCAAAATTATATGAAAGCATGCCTCTCAGCCTTGTTGCTTATCTTCCCAAGCTTGAGAATTTTGTCTTTGAAGATGAGGACTCTCTCATAGTTCTATTCATTAGTAGACATTACTACCTTTTGTTTCCTCATATGGTCTCATTCATGAAAAAGGCCCTCAAGTGTAACCATCCCCTTAGGAAGTTTATTCGACTTCAAATAGACAATATGATCCTCATATTGATGTTGTAATTTAGCTTGGTTGGAGGAGAAAAACTCAACTTCATACTATAAGAACCAAGTAATATGCTTGTTAGTTTCAAAAACCTACCAATGAGCTTCATTATCTAGCACTGATGACCTCACTACCACTTTGATATGTGGCTAAACCTTAACTTCTTTTAGCTTACTTGGAATATCAAATTGAGCTCCCACGATTGCCAGCTTGTCAGCATGTTAGTTCTAATTTCTTGGGACAACGTGAATTTCAAAGACCTTAAAATCTTTAATTAGGTCCCACACTCAATTTTTATAGGACCTCATCAAGGAATTCTTTATAACATTCAGGCCTTTGACTTGGTTTACTATGAGCTCATTGTCCCCATAAACTTGCAGTAGTTTGATTCCTCTTTTATTGGCCCATTGAAGGCCATGGATCAAGTGTTCATATTCTACTACATTTGAAGAGAAATTGAAATGAAACATATAGGAAGAGAAAAACTTATTACCTAAGGGTGAAATCAACATTTCCCTAGCACCTGCACCATTTTTCCCCTTGAGCCATCAAAGAACAACTTCAATAAACCATTAGAGTTTTCTTTAGGGCTAATGAGGGAAGACATGGGTTTATTCTCTTCATGCAGTAGATAAACACTCATGTCTCTTTCCTCAACACCTTCCAAAGGATTGAAAAATTGGTTATCTCCCCATATCTCATCCAATAATAATTTTGGAACCTCTTAAGGATGAGTGTTCAGCTCCTAGCCAATTGTAAACACATCCTCATCAAGGATAATATAATTAAGGTCTATGTTGTTTGGCTGGTGGGGTTCAATGTGGAATTGTGCCATGGGTTTGGCCTTGATTGAGACCTTAGTCCCATACCTTATTTTGAATACCATGTAAGACCATTTTTTTTCAAGGTAACCCCTAATCTTAGTTGTGAACTCCCTATAAAGACATAATGCAAAGCGAGGAGTGACATCTAGGATCAACACATCTTGTACAATAGACATGCTAAGATAAGCATATAAGGTTAGGCTCAAATTCTTGATGATACCTGATGGATTTATGGAATAACCGTCAAGCTAAAGGACTCCCTTGGTGTGTGTTTCATACTTGAGGTTCAGCTAGTCAGTAATAGACTTTGGCATGACTGAGGTACTAGCCCAACTATCCACCAAGCAGTTGTGCACTAAGAAATCATCGATGATTAGTGAGATGTAGAATGGGGGGGCTTGGTCACACTACTTGACCTTTCTCCCAAAGGACTCTTGGCTTCATTAGTGAAGACTTCAGCTTCTTTGCTTGGTTTCTTTCTTGTAACTATAGAAACACTCATCTTAGACAAACCTTCCTGAAGAATGTCTACTTGGCCAGGAATGGAAAGCATGTCCCACATTGTTATACTCACACTCGATTTATTCATTTACTCCATAATTTTAATTGGCATACCACTAACCTTTGCCTAGGTTTTAGGAGCAACCACTATTAGCTTTATCAATGAAGGAGTGGTGTCAAGAGGTTCTTTGAAATCTTCTTGGTTGTCACCCATATTCCTTCTCTTGAACCTTGTGTTTTTTGAGACTGAGATGTGAGCTAGAATGGGGGTGGCCTACTGATTAGATGCATAGCACTCCTCTTACTCACTGATAACCATTGAGGATTTTGACTGGTTTGACCCCTAGTTTAAGCCTTGTTCTTGTGGAAGATACTCTTGCTTCATCAATGTGGGTACCTCTATTCTTTGGGCCATAAGAGCTTGGTTATATCCATAAAAAATAGCCTACTTCCATTGATCATTGAATGCCTAGTTGGATCCATTAGTTGTGAAAATGGATTATCCAACATAATTATTCTAAGGCATTGTCCCTTCAGTCTCTCGAGCCACATTATTTTGAACCAGGACCAAGGAGTTAGAAGGGCCTGTAGGGTTTGGATTATAATTATGTTGCCTAGCATAGTTAGGTTGCCCCTATCCTTGAAAACCTCCTTTATAGGGTGGCCTATTAGCTTGATAAGGTTACTCATGAGGTTGATATAGAGCTTGATAAGTCTTTTTGTAATCTTGATACCTCTTAACATTGACCACATCATTCCCCAAGGATTGGAGCATGCTTTTCAATTCTAAGTAATTCTTCTGCTCTTAGGAGTCATTGGATCCACTAGTAGAGTCCTTTGAAGGTGTAGTAGTAATTTTTGGCATTATAAATATAACATAAAGTGGAATAATGACTATATGATGTGGTTTGATCTCTATAAAAAGAGGCATTGGAGGTCTAGGAGTAAGTTTGCCAACCTAAACTAGGTAATTTTCTACCTTGATGGCCACCTCATATGCAGCTGGCAATATGTCTCCCCCATAGATTGAATCATTACAGATATTTCACTATTGAGAGCCTTCAAGTAATACAAGAAATCAAATTTTGAATATGGTCTAATATCTGATGGAATTATATTGATCCGAGTAACATTCTAGGGAATGGTTCTTCCCCAATTGGTGGTAGAACTTCTGGGAGCCATAACTTTTGCACCATAGCTCCATTTGACTCCCCGTTTGAACTGTTCAAAATATAATTATAAGGGGAACACTGTGAGATGTCACCTAGATCTGATTAATGGGTTTGAAAACTAAATGGAAGTGCCCAAAATTTTAATTTTAGTAGTGCAGTCTAAAAATAGTAAGTTTATAAAAATAGTAATTCTTCAAATTCTATATTGTTGTAAATCATGGAAGTCGAACCACTTAATCTCCCTCAAGATTGGTGGCCTTCCACATCCTCCTACTACCTTAAAAATGTGTATAAATTAATATTTAATCCAAAATGGAAATTAGACATCTCTTCTTAGAGATAGGCATATGTTTGGATCTACAAATTTGATCAATCAAACATCTCTTAAAAGAGATAGCATTATTACAATTGTGTTGTTCTTATTTCTTGAATTATCTTTCAACCAAAGCTTCTAAGTTTTAGATCATCTATCCCATGCCTTCTGAAATCTCATATTGAAGTCTTGCATGACCTCATGAGGAGCTCTCTTGATTGTAGTTAGTTGCTCTGCAAGTGACATATGATCACTCTTATCTACAAACCTTTTACATAAGGCTATTCCTATCTCATCCCATGAGTGGATATAATTAGGATCTATGCCCCTATACCAGTCTAATGCCTTTCCTTTGAAGGATATATCCAATATCTTAAGATACACATTATCTACTATGATATTGTGAATGTTGCTTGCAGAAGTTGGCTATGTCTATTATGTGCTCAGTAAGAGCTACAGCTTGGTCCCCTGTGTAATAAATAACAATTTTGAGGGATGATACTAGCATATGATCATATTATGGTAATTTTAAAGGGCTTTGGCCATTGAATTCCATAAAATATCTTTGAGGACTCATAGCAACAAGAGGGGCTGACAAGGATCTTCTTGCATATGTATACCTTATGACTGGTTTAGGAAAGTAGCTTCTTACATAAGGGTGAGTATGGGTGAAGCTTAAACTTCTTTCTGATTTTAAAGGTAATTCAACAAACTCAAAAGGAATACTTGTATAATTTGATCTTGTAGTCACCTTTGGCATGAAAGATAGTTATTGCTCTACCACCAGATAGTTGGGTGTTCTTTAGAGTCATCAGATGCTAGAAGATGAAAGCTAACACTATTTCAAATTGATCAAAACAACATCAAACTTGACTAATATTCCATAAAAAATGGAATTAAATATAGTAGTGAATCCCATAGGGTGTGCTAGAACTATTATAGCTTAGAATTGTACCCTTGTGAGAGAGTTCTTCAAGCTCCATCACTTTCAACTATAAGCATGCGGACAATTTCAGGATGTGGGTATTTTATGGTGAGGTTGAACCTTTAGGATTTTTTATGAAGCTAGTTCCTCAGGTGCTTTACTTTAGCTCTTGATCTCACACTAAAATATACTATTATCTAAGGGAAATGGGGTAGGTGGATGACTGAAAAGGAAATCTAAGCTAAGGGAGGTGATGCACTAAAAATAAGTGATCCACTTGGTTTGGGAAAAGAGCCAACTATTGATAAACCCAAATAAGACACAAGCTATTATGGTTCTATCTCAAGGCCATAAGCATATAGATTTTGCATGGAGGTTAAAGGGAAGCCTTGTGATTTGAAGGATAACAAAAATAGATCTATGAGAGACACTATGAAATGGTAACACTTCAAGGAGAGCTTAACACATAGACACTTCATGCAATCCTACACAAAACCAAAAGGATAAAAAGCAAGGTGCTAAAAAAAGCTGCAAGGGATGAATGACAATCATACATTCTACAAATGAAACCAAATATACACACTTGTTTTAACCAAAAATAGAAAATTCTTCCTTGTATTACTTCAAAAGAGTCTTTTACAAAGAAATTTTTGTAAATTAACTCTATCACTAATCTGAGGATGATTTGCTTGGCTCCAAGGCCTCTATTTATATAAAAATAGGGGAAAGAGAAGGGGAAAAAAGAAAAAGTCACTGATGGTTGGGACTCTAATGTCATACTCCCTTATGCCACTAAATGTGTCGCTCGAGATCACTAAATTTTCCTCTCGAGCCCTCTCATCTTTAAGTTTTTCTTTGGCATATCTAAGAAGCCATGTTATGCGTAGTTAGAATGTCTCTTCTTGGCATGATGCATTTAATCTTTACCTTCAAGATTGATGTGGCTTTTTTCTCTTTATGTGCCCTACTGAAAGTATATGGGTCTCCATGTGTTTCATCCATGTTGTATTTAATCATCCAATGGTGATTGTGGGGAGTGAACTATGTGGTGGATGAGAGCCTTTATAATTTCTAGCTACCAACCACTTGGACTCTCTCGTGCTCATTGGTCATCCTTGTGCCATTTGTCCTTTATTGATTGGCCCTTTATGCTCTAGCTTATGCCACATGGTAGCCTATCATTTTTTTCATCATGATTCACGTGTTGTTCGACCAAGCTTAAGTAAAACACTTAAATAATCTTGATTTACTCTATGCAGAGTAATTTGAGTTCTTTGATCTCTCCAACTTTAAAATTTCCTAGATCCTTTACTTATCAATCCTTTTTAAGTAAAGGACTTGGAGAAACCCAATTTACTCTATGCATAGTAGTTTAGGTTATTTAAGCTTACTTACTTTGGACTTTTCTATCTTGAAGTATTCTCACTTTATTGTTTCCAAACCTTAAGACTTTAAGATTTTCAAACATGATTACTTCTAACGGCTAGTGACTTATCCTAATTTTAATGCCCATTGGCCTATCATTTCCTTTGGACACTTGAGCTCAGGCTTCCTTTTTCTCAATCCTTTTATTTTATGCAAACATCCTAAAGGAATTTCTTCAAACAATTTGTCTGAAAGATTTCCTTCAGACTTTTTATCCAAAGCTTCCTTCTTGCTCTCTTCCTTTAGAAATTACCATCCATATTTTTCAAAATGGACTTTCTCAAAGGGTGAGAGACCTTTCAAGCTTCCTATATGTCCCTTCAAAATTTTTCAAATGATCCTCCTAAAGGTAAAGATACCCTTCAAAAAAAATTAAATGGTCCTTCCAAAGGGTAAAATACCCTTCAAGAAAATTGTAACTGTCCACTTAGAGAAGGAAAAGCCCTTCGGATTTTTTAAAAGTGACCTTCAAAAAAGTTGATCGGTCTTTTGGAAATGATGAAAATATATCTTTTGCCCTAAAAATTCCCTTCATCATTTTAAAAATGCCCTTCATATTTTTTAAGTGGACTTATCCCTTGAAAAACCCAAGAAGCACTATTTCTCAAGACCAAATCAATTTTATCAAGCCCTTTTACTCATTTCATGCTTCTAACTACTCACAACTTATGAAATAATCATGTAGTGCTCCTTTGAGAACCTAAAATACACTATCCATGAGTAATTTGGGTTTGTAAACTCAAATTACTTCTACTTATGAAATATTTAGAAGTCAAGCACTATTGGAAACCCAATTTGCATTGTGCCCTCAGAAACCCAAAGTTGTCACTATTGGAAAACCTAAATTCCTCCCAAAGACTTGTCATTTTCTTTCCTAAAATTTCCCTTTTTCATACTTAGGAAAATTTTGATATGTGGGCCAAAAATGGCCAACATGTCACTAAGGCAATGTGAGGATATTACCATTTAGCTAGTGAAATAATAACTTGGTAGGCTAACAAAAAGCTCTTGATGAATATTAATTCAACTACCACCACTTGGGAATAATTTGAATTTTTCAAGATCATGGTGGTTACCTCATATTTATTTCAATTAGAAGTTAACCATTTTTAGAACTTGAGGAAAGGAGACTTGATAGTGAATGGGTGCTTAGAGAATTTTACTAAGATTTTAAAATATTTCCATAGTAGTATAAAGATGAGTAGTTACGAATCAAAAAATTCATTATGAACCATCCACTATGGATCATGTGTTTGAAAAGTATATAAATTAGTAATAAAATTTGAATTCATTAGCAGAGGTAAAAAATAAGTACAATAAAAAATTTGGCAATTCCAAGACACCTTTTAAGAAGAACTGGAAATAGAATAGAAATTATAAGAATTAGTTCAACAGTCAAAATATAAGGTCTATAGATACTTCAAGGAATAATAAACCAAGAGGAAATTTTAGATAAGGTTTTAAGGGTACAAATTAGTCTAAGAGGAAGGGACCTCCAGGAGGGTGCTTTACTTGTGGAGTAGATCATGATGCCAAAGATTGTCCTTGGTGGAAGACAAGTAGAAAAAACAAGAACACATCTTTTTTATTATAGGAAACCTTTGAACAATGTATCCATGTAGTGATGGATAATCGATAGGCTAAATTTCAAACTTCTCCCATTGAAGTATCATTGGTCATTTAATTATTGTTTTGATTGATACTAGAGTTATTGAATGCTTTATCTCTCCTAGAATGTTAAGTAAATTGTCAGGGAAGTTGGTTATATGGATAATTCATGGTCAGTATAGTATCAAAATGATTTCGAAGTCAAGTTTGACAAATTTCTCGTAGAGGCTGAAATTTTGTTATCAGAATCATCCATAGTTTTGGATATTTATGCAGCACCACTAGGGTCATATGATGTGATCATAGGAGTGAATTGACTTTTTGGGCATAAGGCCAAAGTGGATTTCCTCCTTACAAGGTTGAATGTCTGGATGATTTGGGAAACCAAACCCAAATCCAAGGAAGTCAAAGGGAGTTAAAGATCAGACAAATTTATGCCATTCATTTAAAAAGGGCTCAACATAAGGAATGTTAAGCATTCCTTATCAAAATGGATGAAGTTTTAAAATCCAAGGAATGCACTTTGGAAGATTATCCCTTTTCAAAATAATTTTAAGATGTTTTTCCAAATGACCTACCAGGTTTTCCTCCAAAAAAGGAATTTAATTTTACTATAGATACCATTCTAGGATCAAAATAATAATTAAGGTACCCTACATGATGAAAACAATATATTTAATTGAGTTTAAAGCATAATTTTAGAATATTTTGACTAATGGTTTGATTCAACCAAGTGTTTCACCAAGGGGTTCACTTGTAGTTTTCATCAAAAAGAAGAATGAAACCCTTCACTTGTCCATTAACTACCACATGCTTAATAAATCAATAATCAATAACCTGTATCCATCATCTTGCATTGATGATCTTTTCGATCAAATATATGGTGCTACAATCTTTTTAAAAATTGATCTTCTAGTAGGGTACCATTAGTTGAGGATTCAAGATGAGGATATTCTGAAAACATATTTTAGAACTCATTATGGGCATTACAAATTCATACTGCTACTATTTGGATTAACAATTGCACCATTAGCAGTCATCAATCTAATGAACAATGTGTTTAGGGATTATCTAGATCAATTTATTCTAGTCTTTTTGAATGACATCCTTATCTATTCCAAGAATGAGGAAGAGCATGTGGAGCACTTTTATGAGTTTTGCAATGGTTGTAGAAACATAAGCTTTATGGTAAGTTGTTCAAATGTGCTTTCTTTCAAAAGAGATTGCAATACTTAGGACACATCATCTCCATAAAGGAAATTTTAGTGGATCCAACTAAGATTAAGGCCATAATAGATTGGCTAGCACCTAAAAATGTGTATGAGGTTCATAGTTTCATAGGATTGGTAGGGTACTACAAGAAGTTTATACCAGTTTTTTCTAAGACAAATAACCTAATCACCTCTCTTTATTAGAAGGAAAAATGTCTTTTTTTGTTAAATTAGTGCAAAAAAACATTTTATATTTTTAAACAGAGTCTTATGCACCATTTTTATAGATTCTAGATCCAAATGGACATTCCCTAGTGATAATTGATGCTTTAGGTGACAGATTAGGAGGTGTGCAAGATGGTTCAATTTTGGCCTATGAATCTAAGAAAATAAAACCTTATGAGGCAAATTATGTTCCTCATGATCTAGAATTGGTTGTTATAGTTCATGCCTTGTAGATTTGGAGACATTATTTATCAGATAAACTCTTTAAACTTAAGACTAATAATTTAGGTCTTAAGTATATTTTCACCCAACCTAACCTCAATGTTTGTCAAAGGTGGTGGTTAGAGTTCCTATCAGATTATGATCTTGATATCAACACATTAAGGAAAAGGAAAACATAGTCGTATATAGCCTTAGTTGGAGAAGATACATTGTAACTTTAGCTACAATTAGAAGCACCTTCAGAGATTAAGTAGTAAATTTATCACTTGGTGATGAATTCTATGAGCAAGTTAAGAAAAATATGGCTGAAAACTCACAAGATCATAAATATCAAGGTTTTTAGTTAGATAATGATGGGATTTTAAGGTACAATGATAGGATATATGTGCATAATAATTAAAATTTAAGGAATATTTTGCTAAAAGAATTGCATAATGCATCATATTTAGGGCATCTTATGGTGAATAATTTGGTAGCAGAGTTAAAACCCCTATATTTTTAAAAGGGAATTAAGAAAGATACAACTAATTTTATCTTTAGATGCTTAGAGTGTTAGTGAGTCAAGGCTAAACATGTGCATCCAATTGAGTTATTATACCCACATTCCATACCTAAATGGAAATGGTAGGTAATTAGTATAGATTTTTTTCAAGGTTTATCTATGTCCAAGAATCGCCATGATATGATATTGGTAGTTGTAGATAAACTAACCAAAGTGTCTCATTTTATTCATAGTAATATAACTAATGATGCACCTATTCTTGTTAATAGGTTTGTGAATTAAATTTATAGATTACATGGGTTTCCTAAAAAGATTATTTTAGATAGGAACCCTAATATGACTTCTAGATTTTGACAAACTTTAAATTCAACATTGGAAACTTAGCTGAATTTTAGTATAACTTACCATCCAAAAATGAATGGGTAAATAGAAAGGATAAATCAGATCTTGGAGGATTTGTTGAGAATGTGTTGCATGGACTATAATACAAATGGGAAGAATAACTACCTTTGGTTGATTTTGGTTACAACTCATACCAATCAACTATTATAATGAATCATTTTGAGTCATCATATGGTAAGAGATGCAAAACACCAATTAGTTAGGACAAACTAGAGGATAGAGTAGTTTTTTACCTAAACGTGCTTGTTGAAATGGAAGAGTGAGGGAAATTAATAAAGCAAATATTGGTTAAAACCAATGATAGTTAGAAAACTACATTGATATGAAAAGAATAACAAGGAAATTTTCAATTGGAGACAAAAAAATTATGTGGGTTAAACCCCAAAAGAGTGTAATAAAGTTGGGTAAATCAGCAAAGCTATCACCTAGATATGTAGAACCTTTTGAGGTCCTAGAATTAATCAATCATGTATCTTATAAGCTTGCATTTTTGCTATCTCTATCATAAATACATAATATTCTTCATATTTCATATCTTAAAAAGTATATAGTTGATCATACACATGTTTTGGATTAGAATGGTTTAGGATCCAGGGGAGCTCATAGTAGAAACAATTATAATAATTGATACTTACAAGCTTAGCTTGCATAATAGATAAGTATAACATTATAAGATCCATTGGGACCAATATTTTAAGGATATCGTAACATGGAAATACCATGAAGAGTTTATGAGGTTATTTCATCATCTATTTACTTGATTATATATTTGTGATCATTTGATTTATGTTGAAACATTGTTTTACTATGCTGAACTTAGTTATATTTCAAAACTTTTGTTTGAAATAAGTGTCATCAGGATGATGACTTTTTTTAAGGGGGAATGATGTTACATCTAATTTTTATCTATAGATTTTTAAAGAATTTATCATTGGATTGTGTGTTGATTATTGGTAAATATGTTGTTTACTTTGATATGGATTAGTTATATATATATATATATATATATATATATATATATATATATATATAACCAAGTAACATAACTAATCCATATCAAAGTAAACAACATATTTACCAATAATCAACACACAATCCAATGATAAATGCTTTAAAAATCTATAGAGAAAAATTAGATGTAACATCATTCCATATATATATATATATATATATATATATATATATATATATATATATATATATATATATATATTGAGCTATTACAATGTGCTTATGATCATGATTTTTATGGACTTGTTATATTCAATAATTATTATGATTGTATGTTGATTATTATTATGATATGGGTTAACTACTGATTTATTTGATGAGTTGGATGCAAGATATTTATGTGCTCATTGATAGTGTGAGTGAGAGTATCATTAGAGAGGGGAAACAAATAGCTACATTGGAGATAGAGAGAGAGGACTTAACGGACCCATGCACACACCATTATTTTTTGTTTCAAATAAATTTTTTGATGCCACATTTAATTATTTAAATATTATTTTCTTTAATTTCATAACTTGCAAATGAATGTAAAATTATGGTTTTGATATGATACTTCTCACTATGTTATGTTTTGTAAAAGCATAGTTGTATCAATCTAGTTTATTACTTGTATATCTCATTGTTTGATCTTACCATGCTTACCCATCTAATTAGTTATTTGATACAACCAATAAAATGTTAGGACACTTGGTTATCCTATCTTTTTACACTTGTTTGTAATTATGACTTACCTATGGCTTGAGGTGTCACTATCTTATTTTTTAAAATCCTTTAGTTCAGATGATATTACTATTTTAAAAAAAAGATACAAGGTTATATATATATGCAAATGATTCTCTATGATAAGATTATAATGTTAATCTTATACAAGATGGACTTTTCAAACTAATGATTATATTAAAACTCAGACCTTATTCTTTAAAGCTTTGTGACATTTGTTAATGATATGTTTTTGGTAATAGGTTTGAATTAAGTTTTTGGGGTTATCATTGTGTTAGGTTTGACTTAGTTTAGGGATGAAAAATGGCTCAATCACTGAGCTTGCATGCAGAGAAGGAACTGCAAATGGAACATTGATGAAATATTGTTGCATGAGGTTGAGGGGCTGAGATAATAGGAGGTTGGTAGAAGCCATGCCAAGCATGCATGGGATGGGTAAGAGAATAATTATAATGAAGGTGAAAAAGAGAGAGATCTTGTGCATCTTTCCATCAAACAATAGAAAAAGAGAAGCATATTGGGAGAGAGGCTTGGGAAAGGAGAAGAACCCACCATTAAGTTATTTAGGGCAATTTCTAGGTAAGTACTATTTATGATTTTAAAGAGAGATGTTTTACCTTCAATAACAGTCCTAATTCCTTCTTTTGCCCACATAAACAGAAATCTGGGTTTTGCATTTGTGTTTGGAATGTTTATTTATTTGCTCAAAAAAATTGATGTAGACATATAGGTGTATATATATATTTATATATATTCATGCATATGTATATATATCTACCTATATGTATAAATGAGGGGGAAATAGGATAAAACAATATAAGAATGTAATAGGTCTTCCTTGAGAAAAAATGGTGTTTTACAATTTGCTGGAATAAGGAATTTTGGTAGTGTTATTATCATAAACCTTTTTTTATGATGGTTTGTATATATATGTGTGCATGTGTATATTTATTCATACTTAAAAAAATAATTGTGGATATTTACAAATTGGTTGTAACTGCACATATTTGTATGCATTGTATATATATGTGTGTGTAAAAATATGCATGGATATATATACACATGAATATTAATGTGTTATAGATTACACATATAAAAATATATTCATAGATATGTATACCTGTAGGTGAACATGGAGATTTAATTGTAGATGGATGCGTATATCATTGTATAATTTGTGAGAGTTGATTAAAAGGACATATTTGTGTTCAGTTGTAGCAAAATAATTAAATGTAAATAAACTTGTATGGGCAAAGTATAAAATTAATTACATGAAAAGGTTTTTATTTTAAAAAAAGCATGTTGTGTTGTTGTCAGTGTTTATTTTTGTAATTTAAATATATACATTAATGAAATATATATATATATATATATATATATATATATATATATATATATATATATATATCCAATTTTTGATATGCTTTTATTAAATAAAGAAGTCATTGTTAAAGAGTGATTTCAAGATTATATAGGTTTAATTACAATTGTAGTTGTTCTCATTGGAATAATAACTTCATGTTATGTATTCAACCAAGATTATATGTGTGTCTGAAATGAAATTGCACTCCAGAACACCAACATGGAGTTCAATATTTTGTGAACTTTATTTCTTCATGTTGTGTGAACTTGATTTCTTCCTTGCTTGATTTATCCATCTTCTCAATCTATAGTATGATAAATTAATATTTAGCAGTCGCATATTTTATGCTTTCATGGTCCATATAATTGAAACTTACTTTTGGGGATAACTTTATGGATAATTTTGACCTCAACATTTTGGATCACCTCATATGATCCTTCTTCAGGAGAAAGACATGATTTGATTTAATGTATGTTCATGAATGCATTTGGAAAACTTAGTCAATAATTCTTTTCTAAAATACCTATGCTAGATGATGAGTATTTTTGTGTTTATGGATTCTATTATTAGAAGCATGTGTAGGACAGATGGTTGTATTGGTTTTATTTTATTACTCTATTTTTGAATCTTTAATTTTTTATTGTGTTGAATAACAGGAGGTACATATATGATTATGCCAATATGTAACTCATATGTGTATTCTTTGATATCATTATTGACATGATTTAGTAGTAGAGAGTATTGTGTGAGTGAAAATGACTCATATTATTAAATCTAAATTCTCAAATGAAAAATTTGACCAAAGTAATATTATAGCTAATATATTTTGATTTTATTATACTTGTAGTTTACATGTATTACTGCTATCATTTAGATAGAGGAATAGATTATGTATTATATTTGATTGTTACATGTAATAGTGTTAGTACACACATGAATTCTAGTTGTTTCTTGACATCTGCATTATTCTTATTTTTCTCTTTATGAAGGGTAGGTCCACTCTGAAAAACAAGGTGTGTGGGAGACCATTGGTTTATGGTTAGAGGTAAATTAATCAGATGATGCTCTCCCTCTATTAGATTTTAACCAAAAGTAATAATATGCAGGGTATGTGATAGATCATATAGCTACTCTTTGTAGCCCATTCTATACTTTTATACTCATTGATATCTATATTAGACATCATACATTATTATATATTTTAGATGTGTATTGAACACAATAGTGGCTACATATTTGTATGTTAATATTTTTAAAAAATAGAAACAATAGTGGTTGTAATTGTATTTATGACCAAATCATGAAATTTTATCTATATTTACATTACTTGGTTTACTTTATTGCATAAATGATCAATTCTTCAGGTTATTATTGTCTAATAATTTAGTACTAAATGAATTTTATTTTACCAATGGTATGATGTGATTCACGTATCTTTTGCTTAAGGTTAATTTAGTTTTTAGGTATTAAACTAATAGCCATAATAAATCTTAGTGGTAAGGTTTTAATAAAATAGTGTCAATATGGGTTAGTACCAATTGTGTCTAACATAAATTCATTATAAAATTGAATTGATTAGATTAATATTGTTTACTAAAAATAAGAAATAAAAATGAAAATATAGAACTATTCCAAACAAATCAATTCAATTGATGTTTAACCTTAATTTGAAATAAGGAAATACTACCTGGGTAGACAGGTTTAAAGATATAGAAATGATAGTGCACAAGGGCGAATATCAGCGTTATAGCAAGGTAATTAATGTGCTAAACTTAGATGTACCATATGCTAAATTTATTAAATTGAGATCGGATATTAATGTAAAATACAACTATGTTATATATATAAATGATATAAAAGAGAGTACTTAACTAATTTTTATGCTAATGCAAATCTGGATCTGGTACAAGTATGAAGATAATTTAGAATCAATTGTCATATTCTAGATATGATGCCTTTGGCTCTCTAGACACTTGTGTCAACCTGGGATGGTTGCGTTGACACTAATGTCTTGGTTTGATGTTAGTGTATTTTATAAAAGATTTGTTAAAACAATATGTGACCACCTAAATGCTTATAGGTTTTATTTCACCTTCATTCTAGTGTATTCAAATCTGGGTCATGGACCAGCACTCTTGGTGAAATGGAAAAACTCTAGCTTTACATATTCAATGTGACATTGAAAAAAATAGGTTAGTGGTCACACAGTGTTGAGATAACTTGTAATGAACTTGGTATCATAGGGCACTACCTATATATTTAATACTCTAGAAGAGGGGCTCAAACTCATGTAGTTCTCCCTTACATGTCGGCTTGTGTGTGAATTATGTAATGTGTATAAATTAAGTACAATAGTGACCTATCTTATAACTTAAAAAATATGACCTTGTGACTGCTCCTTTAGTAAATTAGCCCTGTAGTTCAGTTATTTTGATGACTGATATTAGAATAAGGTAAGATAAGAAAGCTTTTGGTAACTTGAGTGCTTCTTGTGATTCTTGAGTGCTCTTTTGGTTTGATTGTCAGGTGAGGAATGAATGAAGGTTAATATTGTATTTATACCAATCCTATCAAGAGATAACTCTCATTAAAACACTTAAGCCAACTATTAGGATACATTTCATTTGAAAATTGGATGACTTTAGGGCACTAGACACTTACATTAGGATAGGATAGTAATGTCGATGTTACTATCTGACCCAAAGATTAGTGTTTAGGGAGCAGGAGAATAGGTATAGGTTCAAAACTTGTAAAAGTATAAGATAATTATATTTTAAGCATTTTGAGCAAGATAGGATGTATGTGTCATCAATATAAGACTAGTCAAACTATGAGATAGGTCAATAAGCATAATATAAAGTAGATGCAAGGCTTATAGAAGCAAGGCATGTGTATAAATAAGATGAACAACTAAGGTCTAAGTTTTCTAAGTGTATAAGACTAAGGTTCGACATAATCACAAAATATCATCTACATTTTCCCCCCTTTTATCTAGTAATAAATTTGTTAATTTAAAGGAAAGGAATAAGTACTTAGGTGTGTATGCATACCTTGTCTTTACTCGAGTTGAATATGAGTGCTTTTCTAGAGTTAAAATTGAGTGCTTTGATAGTGACTAGCCTACAATCAAGAGAATTATATAGTGTATAATTAGTGCATATAATTTGGGTCAAAATTACTTGAAATAGATTGAAAGAGAAAGAGAAAGGTTTAGGAGTACACTTGTGTGTCAATATAACCACATTGCCTATTGATAAGTTATTTTTATAAAATGTATATCATTTTAAGGCTCTAAAATTGAGATTAGGATAAAAATAAATAAATATTTAAAGTGCATATATCCAAGGAGATAGAGAGATATTATTGGCAAAAACATGCACCCAACTTTAGATCATAAATGAATTATCACCTAGTAATTAGAATTAGTTGAACCATACAACCCAATGATACTTATAACCTAGTGAGTTTAGATGATCAAGTCCAAACTAAAAACTTAAAAATATTGAGTGATTTAATCACCTCAACCATACCAAAATGTGAACCAACTCTATAGTAGATTGGCTCGTTAAAGTCTATAACAATTTATGAGGTATCACTATGTGCAATAGTTTTAGAATCTAAAACTGATTTTTAATTTGAAATATTAAGAAAATGTTACATAATATATATATCTTAGATATGTCTCATGTTCAAACTATGTATAACAATGATACCATGTATAAAATTCTACCACATCTGTGTATGAGAATTATATAACTATATATTTTGGCCAATTCAAAAAGCTATATAAGTGTAAAATACATGCTTCCAAAGCATGCCCCCATTATATATGGATAAATATGAAACTAATATAAGTACCAATGTAGAGGACATGTTTATAAAATATACCCTCACTATAAATTGGAGATGTTGCATACTGAGTGTGTGTGGAGAATATGCTTCCAAAGTATACCCCTACTAAATCTAAAAACTATGAATGTGTGGAAGCTATATCCATATGACATGCCCCCATTAAATTTAAAAATGGTTGTAAGTATTTAATAATAAATCAATGTGGATGACATGCTTCCAAATCATTCCCCCAATGTAATCTAGAAGCTGTGAATATGTGGAATCTATGTCAATATTACATGCACCCGCTGAATTAAAAAATATTGCAAAATTGGAAAACATGCTTCCCAAGCATTCCCCCACTAATATTCTCCCCATTTGAGGTGAGGAAAAATATTATTTGGAATTTACCTCACCTCAAAAGGTAAGACAACTATAAATATACGAATGTAACCATGTATCATATAAAAGGAACATGTCTAGGTAAATGTATCGTTGAAGTACATAGAACCAATGTGATCACATGTAGGCCTAAGATGCATGATAAAGGTCATGGAAACATCTAGATAGTAACAATACAAGTTCAATAAGAAAATAATAACACACACAAGAGCACTCAAAAGCAAGTTAAAAGGTAATGGTCCAAGGAGACCACAAACAAGGGGCATGTTCAAATGCTACAAAATCAAATGGACATGACTTAATCAAATGTATACAAAATCAAGGAATGTCATATTCAAATGTCTATACAAAAAATAATGACATTAAGATGTCTTAAAAAGGAAAACATAGGCATAGGGGTCGCATGCAGTAAATCATACTCAAATGCTCAAACAAGCAAGACAATAACAAGGCAAAACACTCAAGAAATTGTGTAAAGGAAAAGTATAAGCAACCATCATAAACTTGTCATAGTGGCCCATGGATCAAATGTGTTATCAAAAAATTTCAATTACATATCATATCAATCACCATGTTCAAGATATAAACATGAATAATAGGCAAGTGTAATTACATATGTAAGCTCAAACATGATAGTGTATAGTGATCATCAAATCATATAACCTGTGTGTATCAAGATCATATAAGATAGATGCCCCCAATGTCTTGGTGATGTGAATAGAGGGAAATCCCAACACCCATAAGTGTATCGTGTATCTATGTATGCCTATATATGGACATATAGGAGTAAATTATATGTTATCTCTCAACATAGAACTAACACATAGATGCTAAGTAGCCAATAGAACATGTAGGTGCTAAAAATGTTTATGTATTTTTGAATGTTTAAATTTTTTTTGGTATTTTTAAAGATAAAAAATCATCTTATGTTCTCATATAAAGGATGATCATAGGTATATCCTCTCAAAACCTAGTGTAATAAATAGGTGGTACTGCCAAGGAACATGTATAGGTGAGATATTTGTCACTATAGTCTATGTGATGCTCAATGTATGTATAATATAACTCTCGATTAATGAAGTACCAATATAAATACTAGAGGTTCTTTATTTGAACCCATATTTTTGTATTTTTGGTTTCTTTGGAATAGTAATAGTAGAAACATGTTTAGGTGTTTTTAATATCAAAATATGGTATGTATAAGACAAGGATTTTGTGGAACCCATTATTTATCTCCGATGTAAGGGTCTCTTAAGTACTAGCTGCATAGTAGAGGGGATTTTTTGTTGCTTACCCTTTTGTAGTGGATTATCCTTAACATTTTTTATAATTAAATTCTTGGGTATTAATTTATATTTTTCAAGAGGATGCTCATATGGAATACCAAAAAACTAAAATGACTTGATTGGCATGAATGTACTTAATACACCCATGCATTGTATAAGGTATTGTTCAAAGAGCATGTATCCAAGGATATCCCAATAACATCAAATACACCTATATAAGGTATAACTGAGAAAGTAGTAACCACATATGTGAGACCAATATGTAAAAGTAGATCTATCTCACCAAAAACCTTCTGGGAATCCCATTGAATACTCAGACTAATCAAATAGAATGGTTAAATCATGATGAGTATAACCTAAATGTGTAAGTAATATCATGGTGCAAACATTTTCACTTGCATCATTATCAATCATAATAATGCATATGAGGTGTTTATCAAGGTATGATTGAATGAATAGAGAATTAAGATTAGATTCATCATCCTTAATTTCATTATAATTAAATGAAATGGTAGGTTTTTGAACCATAAGAAGTATATGTCATGTGTAAGTACCAATAACTCTGTATAGTGAGTGCCTATAATATGATGGAAGAAGTTGTGCATTATCTACCATTTGGACTTTTATTCCTTATTATAATGGTATTACAAAAGAATGTTAAATATCTTCTATTTATGGTGATCATCAAATTGTGAACTTGATTCCTTTGGAAGGTTGTCAAATATGATCAATTGGTCATCATTGAGGTCCTATATTTTATGATTTAAGGTAAAACATATATTTTTAGAATGCCTAGAGCCTTATTGATAGTCATAATAAGTATTTGCATCATATCCTTTGGGTAGAGGTCTATTTACATCAACCTATATAGGAGGATGGAGATATATAAGATGGCAATATAGAAACCACAAGAGTAATGAAGTAGGAGGCTTAGGTAAACATGTAAACTATCTCCTTGGTTCATTAGATGGGACAAATTGATTAGGCTATTGTTAAAATGTGTTAACTATGATAGTTGTTTCTTTTTTAGGATTATGAGGTTTTACCTTATAATTGGGTTTGATTGTAAACGTTGTACTAGATGTAGATGCAACTAGAGTGTTTGCCACACACTTGAGCTTATTCAATGACATAAGCTTCATTTCATAGTCTTGTACAACATGGCATAAGTCATTAAAAGATTGAAACTTATTGAAAATAATGGATCCATGTAAAGTAACAAGTAAACTTTGCTTGAATATGTCTTGCAACTCTTTGTTTGCCATAGGATTGGTCATTTTGGTTAGCATTGTCTTATATCTCAAAATATTTGTATTAATTTATCCATTAGTTCCTTATTTAATCTTTGTAATTTAAGCATAGGAAAATTTTTTGGTAATGTGTGTGCCAAAAACCAATATGCAAGAGGTTTGAATGCTTTTATGGATTGAAGAGGTAAGTTATAAAACCACATCAAAGCATAGTCCTTGAGGCTCTTTAGAAATAATTTGGTCAAGATTTTATCATTTGAACCATAATCAAGGCATGTCACATAGAAGGTTTGAAGATGTTTTGTAAGGTCATCCTTTCCATCATAAAATGTGAATTAGGTGCAATAAATCTAGTTTGCAAAGGGTAAAAAGAGATCTCAAGTGCAAGAGGGTTATGCATCACATCTTACGAATCTATAAAATGTGAAGACTTTGAAACTTTTTGTTCAATGTTTGTAACCTTGTCCTATAATGTTTTCATGACTTAAAGGAGTGATTGAAATGTAGGCATAGTGGGATTTGAATTAGTAATTTGAGCAGTCACCATAGGATATGGAAACATGTTTTGACTTGTAATAGGCATTGAAACTAGTATTTGTGTTGAAACAATAGATAAATTCATAATAGATGTATCAATTGTAGTTTCAAGGGACAAAGGTTGAAACACATAATCCATGCCTCCAACAGATATATTGAGTTTTAATGTGTTCAAGTGTCATAATTTTCTATTTGACTCTTTTTTATATATTATTAAATGTGTTAGCATATTTTTTAGTATTGATTATCTTATGCTTACATATAGATGTTGATTGATGTTATCTTGTAGCAACATATTTTGATCCTATAGCAACATATTTTGATCTTGCAGTAATATATTTTGATGTTATCTTGTAGCAACATATTTTGATCTTGTAGTAACATAATATGATCCTGCAGCAACATCTTTTGATGTTATCCTGTAGCAACATATTTTGATCCTGCAACAACATATTTTGATATTATCCTGTAGCAACATATTTTGATCCTGAAACAACATATTTTGATCCTACAGCAACATATTTTGATGTTATCTTGTAGCAACATATTTTGATCCTATAGAAATATATTTTGATGTTATCTTTTAGCGACATACTTTAATCATATAGAAATATATTTTGATGTTATCCTGCAACACACTTTGATTCTATAGCAATATACTTTAATAATGCATAATAATGATGATATTAATATAGTCTTATATTATGATGATTATTTAGTTTAGATTTACATGTATATATGTTTTTCATGTAGAGAAAATATTATTGATACCATGTTTTAGTGGCTACAGAGCTCACATGTACATGAGCTAGGCTGACCATGGATTTCAGTAGTTGGAGTAATAATGGTGGAGGCAGTGAGTAGTTGGATAACAACAACACTAGATAAGAAATATAATGGTAATGAACCATCTAGTCCTTGAGTAGTTGTAACATGTCTAATATTTCTCTTTTTATCTTACTTTATTTATTTAATCTTGATTGATATTTCATCTTTTTATTTTGCTTGACTATTTTTGTGCCCGCATTTAGTTTTTATTTTTATTTTTTTTATTGGTGTCTTTCATGTGTTGGCTTAGTGATGTGTTATTTTTTTTCTCAGTCATCAATTTCATTATTTTGGTCACTAAGGGACTCAAAAATTTAATATCATATCAGACCTATTAACTCGTTGCCCATCATAGATCATATTATGATTAAAATTATCTAATCAAAGTCTTTCTATCTTAATTTTATTATCAAGAGGCCTCAAGTAGGTTAATGTCACACATTGTAATGGATCGGGACTCCATAATGGTCTTGATTTAATAACTTCATGGGTAAGAAGTAAACCATGCTTAAATTAATTCTGCTTAGGTCATGATGGCCATAAAGGGGGGTGTGGACTTTGGTCAAGAATTATAATTAAAATAAAAATAAAATAAAATAAAGTATATCTATTTTTGAATAAATAGATAAAGGAAAGTAAAATAAAAATTACATGCCCAGGGAAAATTATGACCATAAGAGTTGACTCTTCACCCAAAAAAAGAAAAAAAGGTAATCGATTATTTTTCTTGAGATAAATGTCTTTTTACTATGTTGGTTTATGGGGAAAACCCCTAGAGGGAAATGACAGCCATAGAGAGTAATGTGACTCAAAATTCATCCTAACAAGCTTTAATGGCTTGAGAAAATTCATGCCTAGTCAAAGAAAAGGAAAGAGGGCAAGCCATGGAAAAATAAGGACGGAGTTGGGTAAGAGTTTCATTTTTTTGAAGAGTAACTAGGAAATATATATTTTTTCTTCTTCTTAGTGTAGATCTATACCAAGTAAGTGATGTTTTTATTTTTAATTTATTGATGGAGTTTGTCTTCCATGGTTGCATAAGGTTGGATTGGTTTTTTATACTAGTTTATTTATTTTATAAAATGCTTATTGGTTCAAGATGAAGTCATGAGACTTTCCCATGAACCTGTGAGTCTTCTCAACTAGTTAAAATGTTACAAAACTATTTTATTTTGGAATAAAATCAATTTAATATTAGGGTTTCATACATGGTTGTGGGTTAAAAGTTTACCTAGTATACAAGGTTTAAAAATCAGATTTATTACTGAAATGTCTTAATGGATAAGGTATTAAAACCCTAACTACTCATTTTATTCACGGTTGGAAGTGTTCCCTCAAAAATGGCATGTTGGGTGTCTTCTTTATTGTGTTATAATTATTTAATGGCCATATGGGTGTTTCTTTTCTGTTGTATTTATTTTAAATTTGATGGGTTTTTATTATTCTATTGTTATTGGACCCTACTAATCTTTATTGACAGTTTGTAAAAATATGGCATGATAGTCAAGTAGTATGTTTTTTATTTTGGCTTATTTTGCCTAGATTTTGGTATATTTTGAAGTACTAGTGTAAAGGTATTGTTGCCCTTATTTTATCTCTTGTATTTTTTTTTGCTTAGATTAAAATATGTTTGAGCTCAATATTTTGCTCTTGAAAAAAAAATATACAGATCTAGGTATTCTATTTTATGATTGGATGCTTGATAGGTTTGACAAGCCCATTTTTTGTAAGAGCAACTTATGGAGTTGTGTTGTAATGTTGTTGGCTTTGTTGGTACATAATATTGAGGTTATTATATTTGATGATGTTCTGTAATGGCTAAAAATTGCTCGATGATGGTGTGTGTGTGTGTGTGTGTGTGTGTATTGTTCACACCTTCACTCAATGTCTGAATACCTGACTCCACTGCCCAACTGATAGTTGGGGTGGTGAGGGTCATGGATTGGGAGGCTCATAAGATGGGTCAGGGTGATGTGTAGATCATTTGGTGGTTGTTCTTTCATTATGGAGTTGTATAATGTGTTTGACACTAGTCTTACTCAGTTTTAGTTATTAAATGATTTTTTATAGCATGTTTAAAATTACTCTTCTTATGTATTATTATTGTAGCAACTTCTTACAATGTAAAAGAGTATGTTGTATTTTTTTGTATAAACTCAAATTTGATGTAGTTACTTCTCATAATTCATAAAGTTTTATCAAAAATAATTTATGGGTTTTATTCTCCTCTGTTTAACCTTTAAAACTCATATCTGAATTACTTTTTAATTGAGTGTTAAGAAATAAAATTGAGTTTTAATATGATTATATTTTGTTAGTTAAAAGAGAAATATCCTACAGTAATTATTTGCTCTTCCTGTAGCATGATCTTGAAAGTTATTATTTTTATTTCTTAATCTTGTAGCATCCACTTGATAAGTTGGTATTACAAGGTCAATCGAAGCCATGCATATAGATATTGCAAGTTTGGATTTCCTTAAATTGATTAAGACATGAGTAGATAATTAAATCATACTCCAGCTTGTGTCTAGTATTAAGTGTAAAAATTAAATATGGTGCTATGATCCTTAAATTTATGAGATCTTGGTATAAATATTTGTATAGGATAGTGCCATTGCTTATATCTTATATGTATAAAGCTTAATGGGCAAGCGCATCTTTGGAAGCTTATATATTTTTATAGATTGATGTAAGCATGCTTTGTCTTGACTGTTATAATTATGGTTAAGACCTGAATTTGTTGATGCAATGATTCTTTTGCATTATGAGTCTTGACTTTTAAATGCAATATTGCATGTTCTGATTTCTTGAATATTGAAATAGTGTATGAAGAAAATTAGAAAACTTTTACTATCATTATTTTTACCTTTAATAGTGTTTACATGATTTAATGACCGATACGTAATGCTCTTTCTAATTATCCTGAATGAGATAAAAATTATTATACTTAAAATCGATAACCTAATTTACGTAGGTGTGAGTCTCTTACATAGGATAAGGATATCTAGACAGTCCTATTAGGACGATGCCTGCTCCTATTTAGTTTAGGGATTATAGTTATGGATTTCATGGTTATACACCTTGAACTACATGCATTTATTAGAGCAATAATCTTCCTCATAAAATCCTATAGAGATAATCATCCTAATTAAAAGAATTGTACATGTGTAACTCTAGTTATGGGTTGTGGGTGCATTATAAAAATCCCAGCTACGCATAGTGAATTATATTAACAACTCTACTTGTAATTTGAATGAAGAGACACTCAAAAAAAAACTTAGGGGTTGTTTTATCAAGGGGAGAGATGTATCCATTAATTTTTTTGCATTTTTAGTTTCAAGTATAGTTTTTAATATTTTATCAAGATATTCAAGGTTTTATCAAATGCGCTCATGAAACATTGTAATTGTATTCACTTAGTCATTATTTACTTGGTAATTTCATTTATTTCTAGATTTTCAGTATCAAAATTTTTTTCTATGGTAACTATTGTCACCAAATCTTTCACCTTAAAAGAGAGTGTTCAAGCCTTTTCTATATTTGAGCAAGATGAGAATACTTCTAAGTATGTGGGTTTACCTATAGGTAGAAGTAGACATCTAGGTTTAAGGGATAGCTTCCTAAATATATCTTGAAATGTTTGTCATCTAATTAAGTATTTGCTTATGGGAAAAGAGTTAGAAGTTGCATGAATTTAAAATAATATAATGGGGTGATACACTAGGATGTTTTCCACGTGACCATCATATTCCTCTCACTACGAATAAGGCATACAAACTATATTGTAAGTCTTAGAAGATTCTAACACGAGTGTTTCAATATAAAGGTGACATGCATAAGACCACTCAAGGTAAGAGAACTAGGTATCAAATATCTAAATCCAAAGATACTTACACACTTGAAAGAAGCCTAAAACACTAGTTACACTCTATATGACCTATTAGGATGAAATCTTCTTTCATAAGACATGAAATGACAAGGAAAATCAAGGATAAGATCACTAAAATTAACACTAGATTTCTTGAATTATTAAAATAAAAAATATGACATCAAACTAGTAGGACTTCACCATTCCAGATGTGGTATTAGCCTACAAGAGCCAAAATGACTACTACTTATATAATTTAAGAGAGAGGAGAAGAGAATGAATTCCAAGAGTCACTAGGACATGTTTCATGATGATAAATGGGGTTAAACATGTAAGATAATAAATTTTGAGATGGACCATGCAAGGTTTGATAGGATAAGTGGCCTCGAATGCATGAAACTCTTGAAATGTGGCATATGACTCCTTATTTGCTCAAAAAATTGTCTTCATCATTTGGCCCTTTTGGAACATCCCAAAAATAAATTGGGATATAATTTATGATTAAAATAAATGGTATGGGTTGTATACATGCTATAACATGCATTGGTTACATCCTTAATCATTAGGATTCTTCTGGATATGAGCCATCACTACCTGCAGTCCAAATAACTCATTTTTCACTCACCCTTCACACTTGGCCTCAAATTTAGCTTCAATTTTCCATGAAAATTTATACATGGGATTTAATGACATATTTCAAAACCTTACATAGGTTTTTATTTCTTAGGTACACCTTAAATGGCCTCCCACTTATCATTTTCACTCTCCCACTAGCTTGCTCACTATACTAGTTTTGACCGACTGAGATGAAGGTACTTGTAAGAACACTTAGGAGATTTTTTGATAAAATAAATATAAATTAAGGGTTATCTCAAGTCTCAATCCTTCTCTCAACTTAGATATTAGTTGAGATTATCTCTCAACTTAGATATTAGTTTAGAAAAATTCTCCTTTCTCGTTTCAAAGCCCAAGTTGGCATAAGAGACTCTTTCAAAGAGTAAAAATGTAATGAAAGAAAGAGGGGAGGAGTACGTAGAAGGAAAAGGAGCAGGAGGATCTCTAGGAGGGAGAAGAGGAGTCACAAAGGCCATTCGGCCTGTATTATCCTATTTGATCGTGATGAAAGCCTTTGAAGTCGTGGCAGGAGACATTTTACTTGCCATGGGAGTATGAACTAGATCACAGATGTGTTCACCTATTTGGAAGGCCATTGGCATTGGAAAGAGAAAAAGAATGGATCATGGTATGGACCAAAGCAGTTCATGTGCTTGTTGATGAAGTTCATTGACCATGTACACAGGAAGTGAAAGAAAGAGGGGAGGAGTATGTAGAAGGAAAAGGAGCGGGAGGATCTCCAAGAGGGAGATGAGGAGTCACGAGGGCCATTCAGCCTGTATTATCCTATTTGACCATGATGAGATCCTTTGAAGTCGTGGCAGGAGACATTTTACTTGCCATGGGCGTATGAACTAGATCACAGATGTGTTCACCTATTTGGAAGGCCATTAGCATTGGAAAGAGATAGAGAATGGATCATGGTATGGACCGAAGTAGTTCATGTGCTTGTTGATGAAGTTCGTTGACCATGTACACAGGAAGATACTTGTGGAGATATGTTGAGGCTAAGTCGAGCCTGTGATGATATACAATTTTTGAATGCCATATATAATCATGAAAAAAAGGATATTCGTCTATGTTCAGACCCAAGCCGAGGATGGCATCGAAGAAGTTTGGTGGGCAATATGCCATCCTCGTTTACTTGCAGAATGACATGTAGATCTGAGCAGAATGACATGTAGATGATTTGATGAAGAAGTGTGGTCGCTGATTTGTGAGCAGAGCTGAGGGCAGAGGTGCTCGCTAGAGAGAATATAGGGGTCTTTCAAATCTACACAGGCTGCATATTTTGATGCCAATGCAAAATCAATCTGTGTGAAATTCTTCCTTGTAAACTTTCTGCAACTCCAAAATCAAATGTGGGTTAGAAAGAGGACCAATCCAGGTACCTTCTAATGCAATAGAAGCGTCTGATGTAGATCCAAGTCGACGTAGATAGGTCAAATGGATCTTGCTAAGGTATTTGTACTTGTTTGATTTTTGAAGAATTGTATTACCAATTCGAGCACACTGCTCTGTGTGTGTGCGTGCACATGCCACACATTGTTATGTTATGAATAGTAAAGTTTTGCATTAAATTTAAAGAGCTTTTAGCAGAGACAGAAAGTCAAGCATCGTTCCTATTGGGGGGAGGTGTCAATACCTTTATAACACTTTTTGGTCTAATACATTATGAAGCTGGTTGTAAGCTTGGGTCGAGCTGTGTTGGATGTGTATGCATCTGTTGTGTAAAACCTACCCTTTTTTTTTTTAAATGTGGGCTGGTATAGAAAAACACAACAGGAGAATCTAACATAACATGGGCAGATGGGCCTGGATGAATCATGCATTTAGACAAGTGTTTGTAATGGAACACAGATGACATTACCTATTAATAAAGCATCGAGCCATGGGTGAAGGCAGAATGAATTCATATGACAGCCCACCAATCAGAGCTAGTAAGCTCCTGGAAAAAGGAAAATTTTGTACTCTTCTAATCAATTTTTGTAGAGATAAAATTGCAGTGATTGAAGCAAGTGAAGAAGGTAAGAATAAATTTATTGACAAGTTGTTTTAAGCTCTTTAAAGAGTAATTGTTGTTGCAGTGAGGAAGTTGTAGGTTCAAGGCAGTCAAGCCATTAAGGCTTAAGAGGAGAAGAAGCCAAGGAAGGCTTAGTGAAGGGCCAAGAGAAGCTCTAGAAGAGGAGCAAGTGAATGCTCAAGAGGAAGATCCAAAGCAAGGTAAGCTTGGATTTGTGAAATTATTGATATTTGTCATATTGCAGACCATTGACTCAGTGTGAAGCTCAATAAAGCCATTAAGTAGGATCAAAAGACTAGGATGCAAAAGGCCTAGGTGAGATCAAGGAGATTGTCAAAAGACCAGTCAAGGAGAAAGGCTTGGGTGAGACAAGTGGACCTAAAGGGATCAAGAGACCAAGGTGGAAAAGACTTGGGTGAAGATCTCAGAAATGGAAGCATTATTGAAGACACTACAGAGCAGTAAGGTACATGAGGGCACCAAGAAGAAAAAAAGCATCCAAAAGAAGAAAGGTATGACTAATGTTGACTTTGATAAAGAGATTGCTAGTTTGTGGAAAGATTTAGCTAAGATTAAAATCATGTTTGAGTCTGGGATGCAATCAAATGAGAAAGTGTGGGTATGGCCAATAAAGAAAAGGCTGCAACGGCCAATTGATCTCCTAATGAAGAGGAGAAGAAGGCAAAAGGATATTTCCAAGAAGAGAGAAGCCCATAGAGGCAAGAGGATGAGTAGGTTGCCAAGTGAGCAACAAAAAGAGGAAGAAGAGGTTGTGAAGAAGGTTCTCATTGTGGAGAACAAGAGAAGAGAAGAAAGAAAAGATGAAGTGCCAGGAAGAGCACTTGAAAAGATAAGAGTGTTGATGAAGAGAACACTCATAGGGACCTTGTGGTCTCTTGTTTTTATATCTAATGTTGTCTTTACATGGGTAATTGCAGGTATGAGCAGCCTTATGAAGGTCAAAAGAAAGGCCTTGAAGAATGAAGAGATTGGTGCAAGAAAGAGAAGAAAGTTTGTTGTTTTTGATAAAGAAGAAGAGATGCATTGGTTAATGCATGAGGAAGGTGTTGAGTACCACATACAAGCAAGAGGAGAGATGGAAGATGAAGATGACTTCCATGATGCCATTGAATGCCAAGAAGAAGAAAGAGAACAGTCAAGCATAAAGGAAGAAGAAAGTACAAACAATCAAGAAGATATGCAAGTAAAAGAACTAATGGAGTAGCCCATTAAGGAGGTAAAGGTGAATTCCAAAATTGATTTTTCTTATTCTTATAAGCATGGAACTATTGATATGCATGTTAGAGAAGCAAATGGAAAGGTGAAGTTTCCAATTAATCATGGATATGTGATGCCTAAATGGTGGAAGAAGAAAACTCCCAAGTAACAGGAAGTGTTGGTACAAGAGCATGGTTATAGGATGCCTAAATGGCTTGTGAAGTCAATTGATAAGAGAAAGAAACAAGTATGGGTGCCTAAGAAGGCAAAGAGAGAAGATGTGAGTGTTGAGGCAACAACACCAAGAAGTCAATGGAAGAGGATTGAAGGTGATTTCAGCAACCAAGAGAATGAAGGTGAAATGGTGAGTATGGAAGAGGCATTCCATGAAGACAGGACGCTTGAGAGGTATACCCAAGAGGTAAATGGTAAACAAATTGTGAAGTCAATTGATAAGAGAAAGAAACAAGTATGGGTGCCTAAGAAGGCAAAGAGAGAAGATGTGAGTGTTGAGGCAACAACACCAAGAAGTCAATGGAAGAGGATTCAAGGTGATTTCAGCAACCAAGAGAATGAAGGTGAAATGGTGAGTATGGAAGAGACATTCCATGAAGATAGGACGCTTGAGAGGTACACCCAAGAGGTAAATGGTAAACAAATTGTTTATGATGATGTTTTTGAATCCTTTAATGATCTTTTCCTGAGAAATGAAAAATGGAAAGTGGCTATGTGGACTAATATGCAGCAAGGAGAGAGTTCCAAGAAGATGGATGATGAAAGTGGAGATGTGAAATCAGTTCACATGTTTGAAAAGAACAAGGAGACACAAGGTAATAGTGTTCCTATTGTTTTTGATAAGTATATTGATGATGATGAAGAAGTTGACTTGTATGAAGAAACCATAGAGTGGATGAATGTATTTATAGAGGATGAAAGGCAATTTGGTCCTAAGTTTGATATAGGACATGAAGATTTGGATGAGTTTGTGTTGAGTGAAGAGTTGAAGAGGATAGAAGGGTTGTTGAATCCTCCAAAAGAGTTGTGTAGAGGCACATATCAACATGGTGGCACCATTGTTCAGATGGAAAATGAATTGAGGCAAGAGCTAAGAAAGGATGAGATGAAGAGTAAGGTTAGTGAAGGACAAGTAATACTTGTGAGTGATGAGCCCAAGTTTGATGAAGAGAATGGTGAGATAGATGAGAGCTCACTAAAGGAAGAAATGAGAATGTTGGAAGAGCTCTTTAGTTCTTCAAGAGAGCTACATATAGGCACAAACCATGATGAGAATACCATTGGGAAGAGTGAAACAAGACAAGAGCAAAACAAAGAGGCAAAGGCAGTTTTGATCAAGGAGCAAGAATGTGAAGGCAGCCAAGAGGCTTCATGGCCTAAAGATTTTGATTCTAAAGTGGCTTTGAATGTTTTGTATGCAGGTATGAAGGTTACTAAAGTGAATGGCATACATGAGTCATTGGAGAAGCTCATGAACCAAGAAGATCAAGAAGATTTTGAAGACATGTATGAGAATGAAGCATGGAGCTGGGACATAATAGCTAAAAAGGAGATGAGGAGAAGAACATACTAGAAAAGGAAGAAAAGCAAGAAGATGAAAGACAAAGACTATTCCAAACAAAGACAAGCATTGGTATTGGCAACAAGACCTTGGGATCCAGGAATATAGTGAAGACTAATGCATGGAGGAAGCATTTCATTTGAACTAAGGTTCAAAACTTTTCTACAAGGAGAGTATGATGTAGGAGCATCTCAAAAACATCTACAATGGCTACATGAAGACATGGTCAAAGTTGGAAATTCTCAAGCATACAAAGCTCAAGTCATGTCTTAGTTTTGTATTTGAATTCATATTGTTGTCTTTTCCCTCCTAAATGTTGTTAAGGAAGAATAAATGTAAAAAGTAAAAGTAAAAAGAGTGAAAAGGGGTGAAGTGGGTTGAAAGGAAACCCCACGTTGGGAGTTTGTTGAGTAAAAGTGGAGGAGATGGTTGACAGATTTCAACCATAAGATATTAGTTGAGATTATCTCTCAACTTAGATATTAGTTTAGAAAAATTCTCCTTTCTCATTTCAAAGCCCAAGTTGGCATAGGAGACTCTTTCAAAGAGTAATAAATGTAATGAAAGAAAGAGGGGAGGAGTACGTAGAAGGAAAAGGAGTGGGAGGATCTCCAAGAGGGAGAAGAGGAGTCACAAAGGCCATTCGGCCTGTATTATCCTGTTTGACTGTGATGAGAGCCTTTGAAGCCGTGGCAGGAGACATTTTACTTGCCATGGGTGTATGAACTAGATCACAGATGTGTTCACCTATTTGGAAGGCCATTGGCATTGGAAAGAGACAGAGAATGGATCATGGTATGGACCGAAGCGGTTCATGTGCTTGTTGATGAAATTCGTTGACCATGTACACAGGAAGATACTTGTGGAGATATGCTAAGGCTGAGTTGAGCATGTGACGAGATACAATTTTTGAATGCCATATACAATCACGAAAAAAAGGATATTCATCTATGTTCAGACCCAAGCCGAGGATGGCATCAGAGAAGTTTGGTGTGCAATATACCGTCCTCGTTTACTTACAGAATGACATGTAGATCCAAGCAGAATGACATGTAGATGATTTGATGAAGAGGTGTGGTCGTTGATTCGTGAGTAGAGCCGAGGGCAGAGGTGCTCGCTAGAGAGAATACAGGGGTCTTTCAAATCTACACAGGCTGCATATTTTGATGGCAATGCAAAATCAATCTGTGTGAAATTCTTCCTTGTAAACTTTCTGCAACTCCAAAATCAAATGTGGGTTCGAAAGAGGACCAATCTGGGTACCTTCTAATGCAATAGAAGAGTATGATGTAGATCCAAGTCGACGTAGATAGGTCAAATGGATCTTGCTAAGGTATCTGTACTTGTTTGATTTTTGAAGAATTGTATTACCAATTCGAGCACACTGCTCTATGTGTGTGTGTGTGCGCATGCCACACATTGTTATGTTATGAATAGTAAAGTTTTGCATTAAATTTAAATAGCTTTTAGTAGAGACAAAAAGTCAAGCATCATTCCTATTGGGGAGAGGCGTCAATACCTTTATAACACTTCTTGGTCTAATACATTATGAAGCTGGTTGTAAGCTTGGGTCGAGCCGTGTTGGATGCGTATGCATCTGTTGTGTAAAACCTACCCTTTTGTTTTTTTTTTTTTAAATGTGGACTGGTATAGAAAAACATGACAGGAGAATCTAACATAACATGGGTAGATGGGCCTGGATGAATCATGCATTTAGACAAGTGTTTGTAATGGAATGCAGATGACATTACCTATTAATAAAGCATCGAGCCATGGGTGAAGGCAGAACCAAGTCGGATGACAGCGCACCAATGTTTCAATCACCTTTTAATGGTTTATAATGTTGGTATAGATGATAAATAACTTTATACACCTATTTTAAATGTTTAAACAACTTATAACCTACCTTATTACCTTCAATCTCAAAAATTAGCAGGTTTGCATGCTAAGGGAGTACCCTCTGTCTAAGATAAAATAGAGGGTAATCCCCATGTTGTCTCAAAAAATTAGACATTGGAAAGGCTTATTCAAGTCATATATATGTTCTGTGCAAAATTTTATCTCATGGTCATATAATTATATCCCTTAACTCCTTCAAAACCTAAGACAAACCCCTAGATAAGCTACTGCCTATAGGATCTTGAAAGTGAATTATGTGTTGCCTTGAAAAGAACCTCTTCTCCCCCTATTTTCATTATATTGGGTCTCTTAATATGTATAACATCATTATTTATGTGTTCCCAACTTATTTACTTCATAAACATTGCCAACCTCTTCACACATGCCTTGCCTTTCAACTTGACTAGACTGTTGACCATGTATACATGTTTGGAAGAGGCACATGTAGGTGTATTTACATGATTTAGGCCTTGTTTCAATGTTAAAATATCTCCATAGAGTGTTCTTGATCATTTTAAATCCATTTATCTCATTTTATTTATGTTCAATCTTTGTCAACCTCAAGAACCCAATTTCTTAGCTCACTACCATACCACAGTCAGCTACAGTTGACCATGCAGGGATTCTATAGGTGTTGATTATCCTTGAAACTTATGTCATATAACTTTTATATCATATGAGGTCTTATAAATAACTCATGGTATGTTATGTGTCTTTATTCTTGTAGGTTTCCATGTATAGGTTAGTGCCATGGACTGTGGATGCCTATAGTTAGCTATAGGTGGCTCTTGTGAATAAAAGCAACCTATAGGTATGCCTATTAGGCCCAAAACTTACTGATCCAATTTTTATTAGTTCCATTTGAATCATTTAAGTGCTTTAAAATTATCTAGGACCACTCAAACATGGATACATACTCTTGTATTATAGATTTGTGTGTGGAGGTCATTTGATACTCAAATCTAGATGTTACTGTCTAAACTCAATAAACAAAAGTGCATCTTTGGACCCTCCTAGTAAGAAAACCAATTGAACACATCATTAACTTATTTTTTAAGTACCCTAGGATAGGTATATAAGATAAGTGAATTTGGATTGGTCAATACCCTGTATGACATCAACATTCATTAACACCAAAAGTGTAGGGTGCTCTATTTTTGTGTTTTAGGGAAACTTGTCCCTAAGTTCACATTTTTTCCCTTGAAGTAACTCCTAACCTTGCCTACCAATATATTGATTAATTCATGATTATCAAGCTATCCTTGACCTCTACAACCATTATGGGAGCCTCAAAATATGTTACACTTCTCCATGACCATGCTCCCAATCTCTGTGTACGATCACTTGTAGATGAACATCTCATGTTGGAGGGTAGTGAATGTAGATGTATGCATTATGCCTAATGTATAGGTATTCAATGGATTTTGAGACTTCCATAAAATTTCAAATGTATTCTCTCACTATGTAGAACCTTAATCAACTCAAATATTCCCTTTCAATATTATTGGCATTTATGAGGTACCTATGGCATGCATTGAGTTGTAGACAGGCAGTGAGCATGAAATTATCAATGTATTCAAGGAAAATGATCTCATACCCAATTTATGTTCCTTAAAATTATTTTAATGAATGATTATGACATTGAGAGCTTGAGACAAGCCTCCATACTCCATTTCAATGTTTTACCTTCTTGCAGGCACCTGTAGGTGCATCTCCATGATGTATGACTGTGTGGATGACTGACTTGATTATCATAGTCCCTCTCTTGTCAAGTGAAGGGTTTTTAATTGATTTTTCATGTTTCAAAAATATGTTAAACATAGTATGGACTTCTCAAACATCTTCATGAATGCTTCCAAACCTCAAGGCACCACAGCTACAGTCAGGAACAAGCAGAAAGTTGACTATGAGTTGATATGACTGTGTATTTGAATCAAATCATGATATTGGGAGACTAAGTTTGAAAATAAGGTGTTTTTTATGACATAAAAACATGGATAACAACATATCACATCCACATAAAACCCTTGTAGAGAACCAAACCTTCTGCAAGTAGTGAAACTAACTGCAACTTCACCTAGAACATCAACTCACAACCTTGAACCATTTGGCCATGAAATCATTGCCAAACATGAAATTAAGAATGGGAAGCATGAAATGAGAGAGTCAATATTATATGAAATCAAAATCACCAACTGAGTCGTATGGACTAGTTGAAGCAAGAGAAAACCTATAGGGTGTGGGAAATAGCAAGAAAAAATAAACAATTAACTTGTTAAAGATGGTTCATAAATAATAGGAAACCATTATCTACACTCCAAGCATGAAAGTGAATCTAACCAAGTTTAATATCAACCCCAAAAGTAATTTGATCTAAAATTATTCCTATTGGTCATACCAACCAAAAACATGTTGACCAGTTTCATGTACATGATGGAGTGATAGATGCACAAAATGGTTTTATCTCAAATTTGGCACTTCCAAAGCATGTAAAACATGTAAATGAGTCTAAGGAAGTTGAAGAGTGATCCCACAAGATTATCTCACATGCCATTTTCTCCAATAGGTCATGCACCTTTGAAACTCCCTTTTTTCCACTTAATTTCTTGATTTTTAGTTATAACATGCAAGTTTTTAGTTAGAATCTGATATGTCTAATAGGGTTGACATATTGGACATAGAAAAAGAGTTTAGAACACTTGTCTTACTTGAAAAACCATACCACTTGTATTTAATTCTCATTTATGACCCCTAAGTGACTCAAAATGACACAAGGACTAATTAGACTATGACCAAAGATAAAATGACATTGAATCACATTTAATTAACTATGACACACCCTATGACATTATACTAGACCCCTATATAATTTTTTTGACTATAGGGAGTTGACCCTTCTGACTTGTGGTAAAAAAATAGTCAATAGTAACCTTATCAATATTTTTTTCATTATCAACATGGGCATCATCAAGATCCAAGGTATGGGATCCCTCATTGGTTTGAGACATCTTGGATGGGTTGAGGGGAAGATAAATATGTTCAATAGATACACCCCCAAATCTATGGTTTCACCTAGATAGCATGCAAAATAGTACCCATAGAAAATTAAAAAGTATAAAAATTTGAAACCTTAATTAGTTTGAAACTCTAGGAATAAAAAAAATTGCATTTACACAAGTCAAGCTCACCAAATATTACGTGTTTGATTCTTGTCGATTTCACCAAATATTTAACTCAAATTTGGATTAAGAAATCTTACTTTGGTAAATAGGGTTAAATATATAGAAATGATGGGCACAAGGGTGATATTACATCTACAATAAGCCAATTAATGTGATAAACTCATATGTACCATATATTGAATCTATTAAACCAAGATAAGATATTAATGAAAAGTATAACTATGCTAGATATATAAATAACATAAAAGAGAGTACTTAGTTGATTCTGATGCTAATGCAGATCTAGATCTAGTACATGTAAAAATCAGGTAGGAAGATAATTCTAGATCAATCATTAAATTTTGGATCTAGTGTATTTGGTTATTTGGACACTTATGTCAGCCTGGGATGGTTGCATTGACACTACTATCTAGGTTTGATGCTAGTGTCATGTATAAAATATTCACTAAAACAAGATGCAACTATCTCAATGCTTGTGAAGTTTAATTTGCCTTCACTCTAATGCATCTAAATCCGTGCCATGGACTGTCACTCCTAGTGAAATGACAAAACCCTAGCCTTTCATATTCAATGTGACATTGAGAAAAAATGGGTTAGTGGACACACAATGTCAAACTAGCCCGTAATGACCCCGTTGTCAAAGGGTGTTGCCTATATAAATAATACTATAAAAGAGGGATTCAAACTCATGTAGTTCTTCCCTATGTGTTGGCTTGTGTGTGAATCATGCAATGTGTGTAAAGCAAGTACAATAGTGACATAGCTTGTAACTTGGCAAATATGACCTTATGAGTGTTTTTTTAGTACTTCAAACTTGTAGCTGAGTTGTTCTTGATTCAGAGAGTAGGGTGAGGAAGCTTTTGGTAAATTGAGTGCTTCTTGAATGCTCTTTTAGTTTGATTTATAGGTGAGAAATGAATGAGGGTTGATATTGTATTTATCCTAATCCTATCATGAGATAACTCATATTAAAACACTTAGGTTAACCATTAGGATACATTTTATTTGAAAATTATATGACTTTAATGAACTCAACATTTATGTTGGGATATGATAGTAACATTGATGTTACTATTTGACTCTATGTTAATGTCAAGGGAGCATGAGAACATGTATAGGTTCAGAACTTGAAAAGGTGTAAGATAAATAAATTTTAAGTATTCTGAGAAAGATAGGATGTTTGTGTCATCAATATAAAATTGGTCAGATTAAGAAATAGGATAAAGGGTACAAGGTAGAGTAGATGTGAGGCTTGTAGAAGCAAGGCATGTGTAGAACTAAGAGGAACAACCAGGGTCTGAATTTTCCAAGTGTACAAGACTGAAGTGCTACATTATCATAAAATATCATCTACAATTGATTGAAAAAGTGAGTCTGTGATGTAACTATATTGGCTTGTTCTATATAATTTTTTAGATATATGGATAAATAAAATTAAATCTACTAGGTCGATACAATTGGCTGGAGAAAAAAAGAAGTAGATCTAAAAATAAAACTATGTCACACAGAAGAAAACAATTCACTGGGACATATACAAAGATGCAACTATATCATTTTGTTTGATATAGTTTATTGTAGGTAAAAAATGTGATTGAGCTACATCAACCTATTGGATATAGTACGATGATAGAAAAATGAAAAAATAACTATATCAAACTTTGATACAGTTCATTGCAGAGATGAAATTAATGATTAACTTCACATTAGGTTCACTAGAATATATGCAATGAGCTAGGATTTGACTTGAAAATATATTATCTAAAGATCTAGACTCGAAGAAGGTAAATCAAATAGATCCCATTGATATGTAATGAAATTGGGTATGACCAATAGATCCACTAAACCCAGTAAGAGAAACACCTATAACAGATGAAATTAATGATTAGCTTCACGTCAGGTTCACTAGAATGTATGCAATGAGCTAAAATTTGACTTGAAAATATATTATCTAAAGATCTAGACTCGAAGAAGGTAAATCAAATAGATCCCATTGATATGTAATGAAATTGGGTATGACCAATAGATCCACTAAACCCAGTAAGAGAAGCACCTATAACACAATGTCAAGAAAAAGATTTCCAAAACCTCTAGGCTATCAAAACAATGTAATATCCCTAACTAGGTCTCTGATTATAAAGTAATCAAATATCATAATCAAGAAATATAAGTAAGGGGTTGGGTTAGAAACATATTTAAAATAGTCAAGGAACCGTTGAAGGAAAATGGAGGTCTAAGATACCTAAGGTGTATAAATGGCAAGTTTGAATAATCATATGACCACACTAAGTTTAAGTATAGAGAGTATTCAAACAAGGAGGCATACATTCATTAACCATGCAATTATGCAACTTCTATATATCAAAGGGAAAGATCTAGGTTAGAAAATATTTACTTTGAAGAAGACCTGTTAAGCCTCAATTTATCCCTTGGCCAATGGTGTTTTGTAAGAGATTATTGTGGTTTTAAAGATCTCAATGGTTGAATCAAGATCTAGGATAAAATGACTCCTATTGCATCCAATATTCCAAATGACAAGTTTTTCCCTCCAAGACAAGATCTAAACAATGACTCCTCCAAATGTAGACTTAGGGTAGAAGTGTGAGCAATAACAATTGAAAATGAAAGTTCCTCTCTATTGAATTGACATGGTGGCTTGTATTTATAATGATGAGTGATCCTAATCCCTCCCAGAGTTTGTCTTAAATGGGCAAAGTAACCTCAAACTAGATCACTCAAGCTGACTTAGTTGCAAAGTGTGCACCTGAATGTTCAAAACTACATCGATTTGATTGATGTAGTTGGGATGGGGTGGATAACGGTTAGAACTACAATGAATAGGCCAACATAGTTGGAAAATATAAGTCTTGACATAGTTAATGGATAACAGATGAAAGGAGATAACTTAGGGGATCAAATCTAAAGAAGCTAAAATAGATATGGGAATGATAAATAAACAACAATGTGTCTTGCAAAGCACCACTGGTCTGTTCACCCCTTTCTTAGTGCATCCTTTAAGACGTGCACTCATAGAGATTAAAACTTGATAGGTTGTTGCAAGAGAGAAAATGTTAATATATGATAAAGTTTAAAAATATTATGTGTATACAGTTATGACTTATCAATCTTTTTAAATGTCTTGACTTGTGATCTCTACTACTCCTCTGATCCAACCTTTTATGGCTTTTCAAATTTTACCTAATGCTACAAATCCTTCTCTGATTTTTTCTACCACTTCCATTCCACTCAATTTTTTTGAAATTACCACTATGATGCAAGATTTACATGATGTTCAACAAGTTAAATTTATTTTTCAAAGAGCTATTAAACCAAGTGATAGGATCTCTTCTCATGATATACTTTTAAACTATTTGGCTCATGATATACTTGTTTATCCATTTCTAATTGGTTTTATTTCTCACTCTTATTTGATGCATACATCTATGATCATTGTCAAAATCTTGAATGAGGTCACTATCATTATTGGACAAGCATTTCTATTCTAACACTAACGTTTATCCCCAAAATTCGTAATATTCAAGTTATATCCCTAAACATTATTTGCTTGCCCTATTTCTGAAATTGATAGAATTGATTAGGATTTTATTAGTATTTTGTGCATATTATTTAGCCTAGTTCATAAATTAATTGGGTATTTGTGTCCCAATTTAGTTGTAATCCATTTATCCATATTAAAAATAATTGTATATGGAATATCATAAAATACCATGAATCATATCCAAAGATTAAACATCACGAGCCATAGATTTTATTTTGATGATGAGAATTTTTAAACAAGGATTGTGGGCCCTCGTCCTTGAAAAAAAATCATACAAGAGTAATTGAAAATGAACTATGCTCTTCCCGAGGCTTCTTTAGCTCAGTTTGTTTTTGCATGATTAGCGATGTATTATATCTTGTTATATTAATGAAAGTGCATTTTTCAATTTAAAAAATACAAAGTCTAAGTGACAATAATGGGAAACAAGAAAATAAAAATCTATAACAACTAACTGCAAACTAAGAAAAGCAACCAAAAAAATTGCAGTTAAAAATATTGTAACTGCGATGCCAGGCAACAAAGTGCTAAAGCAATAATATAACAATAACGCTAGTAACAATTAAAGAATTGAACCACCACATATATTCGAGAGCCTCCTCTATTCAAGAGAAGAAAAACCAAATCTAAAAAAACTAACAAAACACCTTCCAAACCATCACAAAAACCAACATTGAAATCTGAAGACACCCAGAGAAAAAATTATAATCATATATTTTATATTATAAAAAGTAATCCTAAAATAAAATAAGATTAATTGTTATGTAATATAACAAGTATAAATGTGACGTTATAATTTATTTGAAACTAAAACTAATAGCATATATAAAATAAGTGCCATTTAGAGGTCTACTCTCCCCCTGCTTCGAGGGAAAGGAACAACATCCTTTATATTATCAAGGCCACTTGAAAACAGCACCATGTTTTCAAAGCCAAAGCCAAAGCCCGAATGTTTGACGGTTCCATATCGACGTATATCTAAGTACCATTCATATGGCTCTCTTGGCAAGCCTAGCTCTTGAAGTCTGCAACCCAAAACAAAACATCTCTCAATATAAGTTTTTTAAGTAAAAAAACAATTACTATCAATTTAAACATTTTCAACATTAAATTAGAGTTTTTTTTTTTTTTTTTTGGCGTTAAGGATTGGGGGATATCTATTCCGTCAAATTTATCAATTACCTTTTCTCAAGGACTTCATATCGCTCATCTCTTTGACTTCCGGCCATCAATACTCCAACCTAAAAGATATTACAGACCGAACATGTCAATAATTTGGATCTAATTAATTACTTACTATAATTTTTTCTATAGAAAAAATGGAAGAATACCTTTGGCACGAGCACATCCATGGAAGCAACTGTCTTTTCATCATCATTGAGACGCGTGTAAAAGGGCTTGACTTCTTTGGGATAGTTATAAACAATAACTGGTTTGTTCAAAATTTCCTCAGTTAGGCATCTGCAAATATCATAGACAAGCAAAGTGATTTCCAGCCCTTGAAAAAATATCATAGTATGTAAAATTTGGTAGTAAAAGTAATATAAGCGGTCTTATAAATACCTCTCATGTTGGATGGTGAAATCCATACCCCACTCTACCTTGTTCTCAAACTTGGAAACCTGTTAGTTTTCCATTTTGACACATCTTAATCATTAGTGAGAGGAGATTTCTCTTGTCATGGATACAGGCTCAAGGCACTAACATAGATGCATCCTCATTTCTTACGACTCATATAAATAAAGTTTAAAAACCAAGAAGACCACATACCTTTTTTAGAAGATCAATTGCCTCTGTGTACGTAATTCGTGTAAAGGGAGTGGAAGCCACTAGACGAAGGCGATCAAAAATAGTTTTGTCAAACTGATTTGCCATGAATTTCATGTCGTCCACACAGTTGTCAAGCAGCCATTGACATAAGAATTTCAATAAGTCTTCAGCACAATTCATGGCATCCTGCAATATATTGATAATATGTAAGTAGTCCTGAAAATATCCAATGTAATATAAACTGGGCCAATGCTTTCCAATTCACTTCAATTAAATATATATGAGTGACGTTGAATCGTTGTCACATTGGAAATGTGGGGAATGGGGACAAGAAATCCCTTTCAAACTAGGGTATGGGAGTAAAAATATCAGGATACAATTATATTATTTACAAATGTAGTCACTAAGAGATGTAGGTATTTTTGAAGTTTCTAAATAACTGGTAATATATTTAGGATTAAACAAATATATGGGTTAGTCAATCTCAGTTTTTTTTTTCCACTCTCCATTTGATAATTCTAAAACCTTTTTTCTATTCTCCATTTGATAATTCTAAAACCAACCACACCAGAGATATGTATACATAAGATTTCCTAACTCTGTGTAATTGATCGAGTGTTCATATAAATTGGTTGGGCCTTTTAATTGATTGAAAACTTGACCTAAAGTTTTGTTCCCTCCCTAAATCCCTAACTGAGAGGGTACAAATGACCTCAACTTATATATGCTCCTAGGAGAAAATACTAAGAAGCTCATGGCCAACATATAAAAAATAATTCAATATGATAGAATGTATACCTCTAGATCTGCAAAGGCAATTTCAGGCTCAACCATCCAATACTCTGCAAGATGTCTTGTGGTCTGAGAGCTTTCAGCTTTGAAAGTTGGCCCAAATGTGTAAACACTGCTAAGGGCAGAGGCATAGCTCTCCACATGAAGTTGACCAGAGACAGTTAAATATGCCTGCCGAGAAAAGAAGTCTCTGGAAAAGTCAAATTTTCCATCCTTTTGAGGTATTCCTGGTTTCAGTTTAGAACGTTCTTCCATCTTTGAAAGTAAATTTTTTGCATTGTTGAAATCTTCAAGAGCAGCATCAATGGAGGCCTTATCAGTGGTTTTTTTCTTCAGCTCTTGCAGGGCTTCTGTTTTCTGTTTAACAGCATCCTTGGCAGTTTGAATGTCAGCTTCAGTAGGATGATTCAATGCCTTCAGCTCCCTTTCTACCCTGTCTGCTTCACTGAACAGTGTTGTGACTTGAAATGCCTCGCCTGCCTCCTCACAATGAGAGGTTGTGATGATGGGTGTGTGCACATAAAGGAAGCCATGGTTTTGGAAAAATGTATGGGTTGCATATGCCAGAGCATTACGGATCCGAGCAACTGATGAAATCTGCAAATTGAGTTTGAATTGCCACAGTTAATATTCCACATCAAACCAGCTATTGATATCTTTTGACTTTTGCTAAAGTTTAAAATCTTATTTATTTTGATTAAAAAACAATGATTGTGAATCGATGGGAACCCTTTTGTTCAAGAAAGTAATATTAGCAAGGATTGTAGACTCTTCAACACAGTTTACAGCCAATTCTCTTATAGATTCATCACTCAACAAAGAGACCAATCTTTCATTGAAGAAGAAAACTAATTTGAAGAGAAAAACATGGGGAACGAAGGTGGAAACTGCTAATAATAAAAAACCCCATTTTTATCTAATTAGAATTCTACTTATTTACCACAATGTATATAAGTCTAGTAACAGGCATTGACCTAAGAGAAATGGGTCCTCGAGAATTTATGTAAATGGGGAAGAGCCCCTATTTCATATTCTCCAAAAGAATTAGCTTGTTTGATTTGGAATGCATGCTGCCTATGATATCTATATAAATTTATGGGAAGAGGTAAAGAACAAAGATTTTAGAATTCGTATAAAATTTTACCCGGAGTTATTAATATGCAACTAGTGTTTCTAAGACCTCCGTTTTGAACATGCACTCAGTAGTGGGATCCAAAACTTCGGAAAATCAATCTTACACAGTTGAATCTAGAAGAAATTTACTTAACATTTCATTTGCAAGTGCAAGATAGAAAGAGTATTAATGTGCACACAACTGACCACAATCCATCAATAGGACTAGCTTACAATGGTACAGAGAAAGCAAATAGGAAATCATGGTAAAACATACCGTGTTAGTTCGTGGTCGCAGGTGCACATAGTTTCTCAGGAACTCCAATGGCAACCTTGTCTTTGCGATTGGATACTTGGCAGGATCGACTGTCCCAATTTGCAAAACCTTCTGAACTTTCAGTTCAACCTTCTTCTTTGTTCCCTCTGGTATCAGTTTCAGCACCCCCTCTACTAAAATAGATGTTCCTGTTGGTGTAAGTTCTTTTATATTGGCAACAGAAGGGTCCACTACAACCTGCAGCAAAAATAGTTTCAGCAGCCACGACTTACCCTCTGTTAGTGCATCTTCTGCCATTTCCCAATCTCAATATATGTGCTCTAAGTGTGGTTACAGTCTATTTCATAGTTAACAGAGTGAAACTGCTCATAAATCATAAACCAAAGCAGCATCAAATAAAATGTATGATTAAATTTATGAAGCAGCAGAGCAAGGTAGGTCTTTGTACTCATTGTTGGATGAAGATCACATACCTGCAGATTTGTAGGGCAAGAACCATCGTTCACTTGCAAATATGCAACACTACTGATAGTCCTCCCAGGAGTGGGTTCAACTTTCATATTTCCGCTTGATTTATTAGAATTAAGACTAGCAGCTCCTCCGTTGGTATTAGTATTAGCATCAGCAACATTGGTATTATTATTAACTCCTGTCACCATTCTCATTAGAGACCGCAAACAAAGAGGAATTCTAGCCTGAACATTAGCAGGGCAGTTGGCATCATTGATTTCGAGGAAGGCAAAACTAGTTTTTCCTTGCTCCCGCCCGCTCTTCACCCATCCTCCTACAATCACCCTTTCTCCCACCAGTCCAACGCCACCATCAGGGCGACCTACTATTTTCTTGAGTACCACTCTCTTAGAATACTTAGCCCAATCCACCCTAGCCATCTTGGGCTCTTCAGGACTTTCAATGGTGTACCCAGATGGTGTTATGGTCAGATTCTCCAGATCAGTCGCCATTGCAGCTGTAGCTTCCTCTGCACTCATTTTCTACACAGGTGTGTTCTACGTCAATTAAGCTTAAACTTCTGTTTGACAAAGCGTAAACCTTTGCTTGACAGAGGCTACAATAAATCACATGAATGTAAGTGTTTTACTTAATAACAAATCTCAACTTAAGAGAGTGTACAATAAATTGAAGTAACCAACTACATTAGTTTAGCTAAGACCTTTGTTTCTTGTTCTTTATTCTTGGTTTGAGGGAGGTTACAACAAATCCAATGAATGTAACTATATTACCAAAGATAAGTTGCAATAAATTAAATGCAAATATGTCACTTAAAAAAGAAAAGAAAAATCAGTATTTATATTTTACATTAAGAACTTAAAAAAATTCAAATAAATATATTAGATTATTTAAGATTTTTATTTTTTTTCAAATGGGTTGGATTTAATTATAGTAGTCTTTTCGACCTTTTGAGTATTACAACAAATTAAATGAAAGTATTAAAAAAACAATTATTCTTTATTTCTTATTGGAAGAAGGTTACAACAAATTAAATGAATGTAACTACATTAGCAAAAACAAGCTACAATAAATAAATAAAAGTATGTTAAAGAAGACTGTTGTTCTTGTTTTACATTTGAGAGACTAAGACAACCAAATGAATATAACTAGATTATCTAAAAGGCTAAAACCCTTGTTCTTTGTGAAGATAAGATAGGCTTGTCTACAGTATTCTTCTCAGCCTCTCAAGCATAACTATAGATAGTCCTGTCAATATGAGGACCTATCTATAATAACTCTTGGCCTCCTAGTCATAGTATATAGATAGTCTTATCGATGCAAAGGCTTATCTATAGTAACCTTTCACCTATCTACACTAGAGAGAACCTATACTTAAATTGAATTGGGCTATAAACATCTACAGTAAAGACAGAATTGAGCCAATAAATCAAATGAAAACATGTCAAAGAAGACCACTATCCTATTCTTAATATGAGAGAGGCTGCAATAAATCAAATGAAAGCAAGTACAATAAGAAGACCTTCAGTTCTTCTAACAAGAGGGTTAGAATAGATCAACTGAAAGCCTTTAAAAAAAATACCATTATTCTTTGTTCTTAACTTGAGGGAGGCCACAGTCAATACAACCAATAAAAAAAATAAAAGTACAGGGGTCTCAACCAAGGGACAGGATTCAGTCTTTCCATAGGAGGCCGAGGTGAAGGCTTACATTTATAAGTAAAATACCATGAAATTTTCAAGAGCAGCTCACCCAATATTGCTAAGCAACACCAATTGCCTGGGTTGAAATCAATTCAGTGTGCCTTGATGTGTATATTGCTGAGGGACTGAAGGCCCTTGAGATTAGTGCTTCAATGATGACCCAAGATTGTTCTTTCCTTACAAGTAATATCACTAAACAACTACTGAAATCACAGTATTCCATGTTGTGTGTTTGCATGAATTTATAAGGGAGAATGCGGTTGCCTTTCAAATCGAATAAAAGCAGGAAATGCTTGAATTTGTGAAAAGGCCAAAGAAAAGAATTTAATCGATTCTTTGCCTTATGGATGCCTAGCAATCTGATTATGACATGGTCGGCCGTGGATGAAAATCTTTTTGCTTAATGTGGGATTCTTCACGTGAAGGTGCATGACAGTGTGTCAAAAGATGCTTGAAAAAAGCATTGGGAATTGAATTTATGAGGAGAAATAAATTCGTTGCCGACAGTGTGCTGCTAATTGAATTGCATGATAGTGTGACGCTAATAGAATTCAATCTTTTCCGAATTCAAACTTCATTTGTTCGCCACCTTACAATTTTGTGTGAAGATTCGTTGCTTGCCATTCACGGCCTTTTTTAAGAAACGAAATTTGCAACTAGGTAGTTTGGGATTTGAATCGGTTTTGATCTTCGTTGAATCGAACATGTTTCATAAGTTGATTTATTGGCAAAGGAGGTAATCTGATCCTTCCAACATATACATGCATTTCCCAATTTTTGTTGGGTTTTAGTGTGGAAAATATGAGCTTGTCTTATTTGTTTGGGCAAATTTTATTTTAACTGAACTTGTAAAGTTATGTAAACTTTATAAATTATAACTTTGTAATGTGGATATGTTTTTGATTAGTGTAACCAGGGATTTTAAAAGCGCTGAGACCCTTGTATGAGAGATCAGATATAACAATGAAGCTTGGCAAAACTATAAAGAACAACTAACACTAGAACAATGTAGGTCTAGCTCAACAATAAGACAAATAGACAAAGGGTCAAGGACCCCAAGGAGTGTAACGTCCAATGTGCATGACTTTGTTTTTCATGGAGATATTTTGTGTGGCATACATTGTAGACGAATTTGCACTTATTTGTTCATTTGTTCATTGTTTTCATGAGTTTTTTCATTGTTTTGCACTATTGGTTTGCAATAACCCAAAATAAATATATTAAAATAAGTTTTTGCTATATATTTAAATGGGTTTACTTTATATTTATTAAAATAGGTATCTTTGATGTAATTAGTATGATCTTTCGGGTCAAACCTATAGAGAGACTAATAGAAAGGGCATTTAACGAAACTTTTTCTTAGAACTTTATTAACTAAATTTTTAGTATATATTTAAATCAATTTCATTAATATAAATTTTCCAAATCTTAAAAGACAGATTGTTAATTATATTAGTGGAACTAATTTTAATATATACACTTTGATAATATAGAAACTTATATTATGATAATTGATTTTAATACACACACAATTTAGTAATTCATAAGACTATATTAATGCAAGAGATGTTAATAAATATTTATTATAATAATTAATTTAATTGTGTTAGTTTACTAACTTCTATTGATATATCTCTCTTATAATAAAGTGAGTATACACACACACACACACACACACAAAAGTACCCTAAAAATGTAATTTGATAATTAAAACTATAACTGAAACAAAATTAGGTGTATGTATATATAGACAAACAAACATACATGCATACATACACCTAATTTTGTTTCGATGGTAGTTTTAATTATCAAATTACATAGTTTTAGGGTACTTTTGTGTTTGTGATTATTGATTTACATTAGGCTCTTATTGGTATATTTTTCTCATATTTTAGGCCATGCTCCTCTTTATTTTTTTCTTCATCTTGTTTTCTCTTTCTTCTATTGTTTTCTCTCTCCTCCTATGTTTTTGTGTTGTTTTAAGCTTCTTGCTAGAAATGTAGAAATATGATTATGGTCTACCAAGAATGTGTTGCTACTTTTTTTTAGGGTCATTTTGGCCCTTATTTTGGGTCCCCTCGTGCCTTTTATTCCTCGTTTATGAGTATTCCCTACCCATTGTTTGTAATCTTGCATTCCAATAAGTCCCAATTTGAATCTGAAAAGTCTAGAAATACATATGCACATTAATGTATATATGATAAGTGAATCACATAGGATTGCTTGTGAAACTCAAGATAAGTGAATATTGAAATACATAGTCTAGAATTTATTTGAAAGCATATTTGAGTGTTTAGAGCATAATTCGATTGAAGATTGAAATTTTCATTTGCATTGTGCCACTTGTTCATGTGCAAGTGTAAAAAGCCATATAGGGATTAGGATTACATCCACTATTTTCTTATTACAATGCATTGAGAATTGTCTTCCAAATTTGTTCCAAAATAAGGGCATGATAATAATGGAGGGGTAACGGAGGTCTCTCAATGACTCTCATTTTGTTGTTGGTCTTTGATGAGATTTCAGGATTGCGAAGAAGGAGATAATTTCCCTAGAGTTTTGTGTGGAATTATGGAAAAGAAAGTGAGGTTTTTAGGGTCCATGAGTAGATGAATAGGCCATAAATTTAGATTTACGCAAACTAACAATTTCTAAAAATGTAGCAATGTACTTCTAGCTGTGTTACTTAAGCAGTGTTATGATTCTAGTCATTTGGGAAAAATCATTTGCTTGTTTCGATTTTTATAGGTTTTGTTCATCTTCCTATCTAGACTTATTTCCTAGTTTTTATTGTCTCCAAGTCCATGACAATTTAGTTATTCTTATAAAAAACTATCTTTTTACATTTCAATTATTCTAGAATATTCCTTTTTTACAATTAGGTCAGATTTTATCACTTTCTTAAAGTCAAAATTGACTAGATTTGATTGCAAATTAGAGTGCATAGATGTATTTCATTTTTATGCAAAAATAATTTCTCATACCAAATTCTAATGAACTCATGCTCTATTACACTGCTTACATTTAGATATTGCTTTCATTGTGATAGATCTAAATTTTATAGGGCTTATTCTATGGGTTGTGTTGTGGCCTCTTATTAGGGTTATATATTACTTGTTCATAGTGTCGCCTTTGCTTAGGGTTTGTGTTGATTCATATTATATCTCTTTACCCTTAATCTCTTTGTGTTCACTTCAAACCCTGGTGTATTTATGATGGAGTGCCCTTTAGATGTACTTTTCAAGATGTTTGCAAACACTTCTATGAATGTCATGCCTTTTCATAATGATGGAGAAGATAGTGATTGTGATTAAATTATGATATTACAAATAGCACTGATTAAATATTAGGGAACATAAGTTTTACCATCGTAGGACCAAATGAATACACATATTATATGATTTTTTGGGTAGAGGTTTCCTTTTTATAAGCCCTCATGATTATAAAATGTCAAATTTTGATATGCAATGATCAATTAGTAAGGGAATATGTGTTAGCCTAAAATAATTAAGCTAGAGAGATTTGGGTATGGATTGTTGTACACAAATAATTATTGATTCCTTTGTAGGGCATGAGAAAAGCCCAACACAAACTATTACAAATAATGTGGATGTATGTTTTCATGTGGATACCAATGTTTCTTTTTTGAATGCCAATCGTTATAATAATGTGAATGGTAGAGCCTTTCAATATGATTACTAGAATGATAATGAAAAAAAAATGATTATGAGACTCAATTAAAAAGTCAAAGTAGAGATCAACCCAACTATTATATTAATAAATATGTGTTTCATGTAAATTTTCACTTTAAGTTCTAGGGAAGAGAGAAAAGAAACTCAATACAGGTGGGGTTGAAATACCTATTATGTTGTGCATGCATTGAATCAGAAGATGTGAAGAGCTTCTCTTTGTCTTGGGGGGAATACTTGCAGATAAGAAAGCACTAAGGGAAACATTTTCGTTAGATAAACAATAAGGTGGATTGCCTAACGAGAGCTAGATCCTAGAAGTGAGAGCTTCCTTAAGGGCTATCAATCCACATGTTTCAAATAATTAAGTTGATAAAACTAGAAAGAAGATACTTGTATCAATAATCGAAGATTATTGAAATTGAATACAAGAAAAGCTTGTTCAGAAAAGAGACTAGAAATGATCTAATTAGTAATAAACTGATTAGTACTAGTGTTAATGGGTCGAGGTATAGCTCAAAAAATTAGAAAGGGGCTTGTAAACAAGTAGGAACATAGAAAAGTGAATTTAGTTGGGTGCAAGAAGGTCAAATTAGCTTGTTGGTTTTTGGTGCCATAGGTGATTGTCATTGATCATGCAACTATCACCAATCAAGGGTAATCATCATCAGTCAGGTGACCATCATCAGTTGAGGGTAACCATCATCGATCAGGTAACTGGCATTAATTGTCTATTAGTGAAATTGGGGGTTTGGGTTTGTTGATTGACGGGATCTAGAAAGTGGATTTTGGGAGATAACTTAGGCTTGGAATGAAAACCTGGTAAAAGAATACAAGAAAAGAATACTTGTCTTACCAAAAATTAGTTGGTGGGTGGTTGACATGGATTTGCCTATTGGTGGAATCTGGGTTGATTCTGGCAGCATAATGATACTTTGGAGCTTAGTGGAGGGTCAACAGCAAGTAGGCTCCCTATGTGATGGTTGATAGCACTTGATAATTTAGATTGACCTACAAAAAGAGATTTTGGATACAAAGAGATCTTGATAACAATTATAGATGGTTTGGCCTCTTAAGCCTCTCTCTCTTATAGGCACAAGTAAGAGGTGGAAGTGATTGTCCAAACTGGACTTGAAGAAGACTAAGTCATCCATGCAAAGGGCTCACAACTAGATTTAGACTATTATATTTTGAAAAGCAAGGTGATGGTTTGCATGTGGGTTACATGCTGAGTCCAGGCTATCCAACTTGATCATTACCGATTAGGGTGACCATCGTCAGTCGAGGACCTAGGAAAAAGATAAGTTAAAATAGGTGAAAAAGTGAGTTAAGCCAGATAAGTGACTAACTTGACTCTATATTAGGTAAGTAGGTTTGTCAAACTTATAGGTATAGTCGATAGAGGTTCAAGAGAAACCAAAGGTATTACGATGACTAATACTATGTGTATAGTTTTTTAGTGTCTACATTTTGCCCCTTTTTATTATGTGGCTTGCGTGAACAAGCAACAAAATAAAAATGAAGACTGGCTCTAGATTTGTTTGTCCTAAGAGTAGGAGGAGATATTCCCCCTCAAACTGGGAGATGGTGAGGTGAAATGTAGGTGGGTATGGGTTTGATAATAGGTAGATGGTATGTCACGAGGTAAGTAACAAAAAGAAGGTTTGGTCATGTGAGACACAAAATCATGCACAAAATGAAATAAAATGGTGCGATAGTTGAGATCATGCACAAGACTAAAATTGTAAACATTGGTAAAAAGTAAGGGTCGGTGCTAAGGAGAACAAGTGACAAGTGAACCATGTGACTGCCTAAAGGCATGGTGGCTGAGAACACTCATAAACACAAGTCTCTTATGCAAGTTCCATTTTCTCGATGGGTATCCAGGGCAAGAAGTGCTCCCAGGGAAAACACAAATGGGTCAAGTGTTACGAGTATCCAAGGTAGGAAGTGATCTCATTGAGACACAAGTGGGTTGGTGTATGCGAGGTGGCATAAAATACAAAAGGTCAACATGGAAATGTTGTCACTGCAGTCAAGGGACCAAGCAAAAAAGTGGCATAAACTTACGTGTTAGATAGGCCAAAATAAACCAACGACAAGGTGATGAGATTATTGATTTGGTGGTTATGGCAGAGTTGACTTCATGTGCACAAGGCACATGGATTCTGCCTACATAGTTATATGGATGAAATATCCAAAAAAACTTTAGGCCAAATGTAGTTCTTCCCATGTGGGAAAGATATCACTGAGTAACTAGGTTGGTTGCTAACAGGGGCTTAAAAAGTAAGATGGGGACCCTAACTGATGATGGTTAGGGGAATACCCCAAGGGTCGATTGACATCGATCACCCTGATCGATGACAGTTAGGATAAAACCTTAAAATATATTAAGGTAAAATTAAAAAGTGAGTGTCATTTTCACGCATTAGACTTTTGTGCTTTTACTCTAGTGAATTGTGGTGATTTTTATGTGTGGTGGTCTGAGGGTTGATGAGGTGGAAATGAGCTAGTGGTTTACTTGCTGAGTGAGGATCGAGAGGATGGAGGCAGGTCAAGGATGTGATAGAGTGATTGGACAAGGCATGTGGCCATGATAGTGCTCTCAGAACAAGGTAAGGGATGTGTTTAAATTGTTAGTTAGGGTAAGGTTTAATATTTTTTATGGATTGTGTTATTTTAAGCTTGTTATAGAAGTCGTAGGTGGGGTAATAGGTGGGGTTTGTTTGAAAATAAAATTTAGAGAAATCAGGTTTATGAAATCTTTTGATTTACAAATGAGGTTATGGGTTTGTAGGAATAGATGTGTGTATTAGGTTCTTTAAAAAAATTTAGATGCTTTCTTTGGTGAAAGTAGGAGGTATAAGGTTTGAGTCTTTTTTTCTAGGGTGGAAATAGTGATCAAGTATGGTTCAACTTGACCATTGTTGGTCAACCCTAAGGGGCTAACCATCCCAAGGTGACCAACGATCGAGGGTATGGGTCTAGGCTTTTTGAATGATGGAATTTGTGAGGTAGTTTTTGTATTGTGTTGCTTAGTTAGAGGTGTAAAAATGTGTGTTTTTGAGGAATGGGTTGGATTGGTAATTGATTTTTATGGATTTGCTTAGCTAGGGTAGGTAGGTAGCTAGGATAGGAGGATGGGGTAAGATGAAAATGGGGTAGGGAAAGGGTATGTCAAAATTTAGTACTTAGTGTTAGTTGAAACACTAAAATATAGTGTTGTATGTTATGCTTGTAGGCTAGAGAGCAGATTAAGTTGAAAGAATAGGTACTAGTACTCTTTATAGAGGATGCCATGATTGCAGAGGAGTGGCAGCACATGGAGGATGTGGGCTTAGGTACAATGAGACATTATCAACATCTACCATGAGACCCTATGATGATCATCACACTCATCGAGAGATGGGACCTCGTGAAAAACACATTTTAGCTATCAACTAGAGAGATCACCATCCTACCAAAGGATGTGCATAGGATCATGCATCTACTAGTTTGAAGAGAGGTAGTATATCAAAAAAAAGGAAAGGAGGTAGATGACCTGATGGAGATGATCTATGGTGATGTAGGTTCATCTATAGCCCATTATACCATATGGCTCTAGTAGATAGATGCTTGATCATGATCATGATGATGATGGCATTGATGACCTTTGTGTTTCCTGACTCAATCAAGGGGTGGTTTCCTATGGATTTATTAGGTGTGTTAGTTAAGATGGTATTGGGGAGGACTATATTTGACTGGCACCAGTCCTATTAGTATAGATATACCAAGATCTCTAGGGTTTTAGACACCATAGGTGGTATGGGATTAGTGCCAGCTTTATTCTTCACTACTAGGCCTTTGAGCACATTTGGGTACTAAGACCCCTAGGATTGTTGATAGAGGGTTATCTCTCAATGGATTATATAGTGGGATTCCTATGATGGAAGAGAGGTGGAGCTATGATAGGGGCAGGTAGAGGAGCTAAAAACATTAAGTGGTTCTAAGGGACATTAGATGGCTTAGTAGTTGGGGACGTGATATGGAGGCCTTACATCGGGTGGCCATAGTGGGTAGGGCTCAGATATCACACCTTAGGTCTATAGAGATGGTGGTGGATATATAATCATAGGGAGGTGAGGATGAGCTTCTCTCATTTGATAATGTGTAGAGACAATTTGACCTTGTTCAGGGGATCCCACCTAATTTCCCTAGGTATAAGAGAGAAGAGGCAGAGTTTATGTTACCCACACCCCAGCTACAGGAGGTTGTTCTTAATTTTAAGGAGTTACCAGTGAGAGATCCTATTGATGATGTAGGCATTGATGATAGTTATGCAGCTTGGTACCAGAGTAGGTATGCTATGATAGACTTTGGATGGGGTGATGAGGGTCAGTGACCCATGGATGTAGATATAACCCAAGCACAGGGAGATGGACAAGAAATAGCACTTATCATAGCATAGGCCCAAGTTATTGGTTTATAGGGATAGGTGGTTATATTATAGGGATAGGTGGCCATAGTACAGGGACATGTGGTCACCCTACAGGTGTGGGTGTAGTCTTTGATAGCTGAGAGAGACTAGGCATAGGCTTCCCTTACCATAGTTATAAGTGAGCAAGATGTCATGAGGGCATCTATTACAGGGATAGGGGTAGCTATAGGAGCACTTGATTTAGTGCCCAAAGCATGCTACTTAGCCACTATATGGGATCTTAGATATTGTGAGGCCATGGTGCTAGATTAGTTTCCCCAGGCCATGAGATATGCAGAGTATATAGTTGGTTTGGTCAATGGGGCAACAACAGCTACTCCAAGCCAGTGGGTAGCCATGGTTGGATAGGAAAGGGCTTTAAGAGGACCACCACTAGGTAGAGGTATAGGTGCAAGACCAAATGGGGCCAACAATGGTGGTACAGGGCCAGTTGGGGTTGGTAAGGGCCATGATTATGCTTGGATATGTGATTTTGGTACATTATTTTGATACTAGCCTATGCACTGATGTAGAAAGATGTATATTTTGTTGAAAGAGAGTTTGATACATTACTACATGAATTTTTTTTTACTATTCGATGTATATGATGTATGACATTCTATGTTTTATATATGAAGGATGTTTATAGTTTATGTGATGTTCATGTTTGTGATTTATGGTCATGGATGCTCATGGTTATGGTTATTTGACTTATTAGTTTGGGCATGTGATGTTTATAAAGTTGAATTATGATATTTTAATTCTACTCATGGTTATGACAGGATATGTTATGGATGGATATATGTTATGGCTCATGTTTATGGTTATATGGATTGAGTGGTGAATGGCATATGCTATGATGTTTTGCTCATTAATTTGGTTTATGGTTTAAGAACATGTTTAGAGGCTTACATGATGTGATGGATAGGTTAATGTTTATGGTTGGTTGTTATATGTTCACATTGTGATTGGCTCATTGATAGATAGATGTTGTTTTATTTTTTAATATTGTTCATGATGTTTATGCTTTTGGTATGATGTTTGTTGTTCATGTTGGTAGAAGTAGGACTACATAAAATAATAAAAGATGATAAAAGGAATGCAATGCCTTTTTTAGTGGTAAGGACCGATGCAAAACCCATAATTTGGATTGTCTTATTGAAAATAAGTCTTTTAGATGCTTCGTATTAGCATGCTTAGGTTGATAAATAGGTATCCTGATCATATTGTGTCAAGTAAGCTCATAGTCCCATGCATATGATATATGGAGGCATAGTGGGTGAAATTGGACCCATTAGGGAGGCTAGTATGCCTTTTTTGTAGGTGTCTAAAAAGGTAGTATAAACAAGCCTATAGCCATGTATAAAGTGTAGACCAATCGATGCGAGAAGTCTACTAAGGAGAGTTGATTATGGTTTTACCAAATCATTGATTTTATGAGAGCTGATTGCAGCTTCAAAAATTCTTTATGCTCATGATTTTGGTTTTATTTATGCTTTTGCTTGAGGATCAAGGGAAGGTAATCGATGTGGGAAGCTTCCAAGAAAATGATAGCTTTGATTAATGCTTTATCCAACCATCCTTCAGGGGAGTGGTCTGAATTTATATGGTTAGTTCAAATGCTTTTGATAGTTGTCCTTCAAGGGAGCAATCCACCTTATGTTTTGTAATTTTAGAATAAGTTTTTGATAGTTGTCCTTCAAGGGAGCAGTCTGTGGATGCTAAGGATGACCCATGATTTTTTTTTTCTATTTTGATATTGCTATTGCTATTGCTTGAATTTTATTGACATAGACTTTCTCATACATGCTCAATGGATTACCTTTATGGAGATAAAACTAAGATGACATGATGATTCAGTATGTGGAAGAGAGTTATAGGTGATAATGACCATAAGAACCGATCTCAAATAGATGGGAAGTACTATAAGAATCATGTCATAGATAGAGACATGGTATCCTAGTTTAAGATTAGGCTATAATTGTGATGGGAAATCACATGATTTAGTTTTAGGTTGTTTCCCATAAAAAGACGGAAATGAATGTGGTTTATAAAGGATGAGCTTAAGTTAGAAAAATCATGATTGTGATCCCTATCTAACAATAAAAGGGACATAGATGTGAAGCATTGAGAGGCTCAAATTCTGGTTTGCCTTCGAGAGAGGATAAATGATAAGCTCATGATCCATACTTATGGGTAATGATGTAGAGTCCAAGCCAATTGAAATCAAATTTTCCCCTTTTGCTTTTCTCCATATTAGTTACATGTTGATTTTCCTTGAGAACAAGATCTCCAATATTGAATTCTCATACTTTTAGGTGTTTGTTATAGGCTCATTTGACTCATTCTTGATAGACATGAAGATGTGAAAGAGCAGATAAATGGCATTCATCAAGTAGCTTAAGTTGAGCTAAACATTCTTGATGATAATCATTTTCCAAAACAAGGTCATACAAAGATATGCAAAGAAAAGGTATTTGGACTTCAAGAGGTAATATAGCCTTGATTCCAAACATAAGTGAAAAAGGTGTAGCACTCAAAGGAGTTTGGATGCTAGTGCGATATGCCCATAAGGCGAAAGGGATGTGTAAGTGTCAATCCTGACTAAAGGCATCAACCATTTTGGTAAGCATGTTGTTAAGGGTTTTGTTAGAGGCTTTAGCTTGTCCATTTGCTTATGGGTGATAAGGAGATGAAAAGCTAAGCTTAATACCAAATACATCACAAAGGCCTTGAACTTGTTTGTTTTTGAAATATTTTCCATTATCGATGATGATCTTATGGGGAACACCAAAATAGTAGATGATATGGTGGGTGATGAATTTGACAATATTTTTAGCCTTTATCGAGACAAGAGGAATAGCCTTCACCCATTTGATAAAATATTCAGTCATGGTAATGATAGAATGATGTTGTTGTGAAGAGTGTGAATTGATTTCACCGATAAGGTCTAGACCACATTATGAAAAGGGCCAAAAGTACATAGAGATGTGAAGGCTGTTGCTAGGTGTGTGATGTAAATTAGCGTGTTATTGACAGTTGACACACTTTTTCACACAATCATATCAATCTTGGTTAAGGGTAAGTCAATAATAACCTAGGTGAATGATACACTTGGCCATAATGAGGCCACTAAAGTGACCTCGACAGATACCATCATGATTCTCTTTGATGGCATGAGAGGCTTCTAGACCATGGAGGTAACAGAATAGGAGGCCATCAAAATTATGTTTATAAATAATTCCTCCCATAACGGTTTAATGGGAGGTGCTCTGAATAAATGCTCGATGGGCAATCCTAAAGAGGCTAGAAGGAACTATGCCAAGGTTAAGGTAATCAAAGGTTTGTTGATAGCAAAGGTCAAGTAGAATCTCTTCTACATTAAAGATGGCTACAGTGTCTGATTTGGTGTAGAAAGGTTCAGTGAGGCAATGGACAATGACTAATAGTTTGGATTCTGAGGTTGCTAATGGGATCTGAGAGGTAAGAGAATCCATGATATTAATAAACTTGTTGGTAAACTGAGGGGTGGTTTAGATATGGTAGTATTTAAATGATGTTAGGAGCTCCATGACTAGTTGTCTATACAGTTACATCATTTCATTCTTACATTGGTAAATGTCATTGACTTGGTTGACCACCATTTGTGAGTCTCCAAAGATATTGATTATTCTAACTCCCAAGGCTAAGGTAGTTTAGAGACCTATTACTAGGGTTTCATACTCAACCACATTATTTTTGTATTTGAAGTCAATTTTAAAGTACAAAAGAAGTGTTTCACCAATAAGGGGGACAAGGATGATACTGGCTCCACCATGCTGACATTTAGAACCATCAAAAAACATGGCTACCGAATTGGTGAAATCCACTTGAGATAGGCTTATAATATTATCATTTAAGAACTCCAAGGGGGAGGTTGATTGTTTACTAGGGGTGCCTTAGCTAGTTGTTCAGTAATGACCTACCTCTTGAGTGATTTCTACTGGAGCAACTCAAGGTCAAACTCAGGTAAAAGCATGAGCCACTTAGCCATACATTGGTTTTGGTATGGTTTGGAGTGCATGTCTTTGAGGGGATCGATATTGGTTATGTCAAAAAAATTATGGTTAAGAAGGTAATGGCAAAGTTTGGTGGCCATGAAGATTAGAGCCAAGCACAGTCTCTCAATATGCATGTACCGAGTCTTGTACTTGACAAGTGTGTAGCTAATATAATAGATGGCTTGTTTATCCCAATGGGCAAAAATTTCCCCCAGGGAGTGGTCTATGGTAGAGATATAGATGTAGAAAGGCTAGTCATCCTTAGGAGGGGTGAGGATAGGTGGAGACAGAAGGTACCCTTTGATTGCATCAAAGGCCTTTTGGTAATTAGCATTACACTTAAAAGAGGCATCCTTTTTCAAGAGGTGATGGAAGGGTTGACACCGATCAGAGAGATAGGAGACAAAGTGATGGATGGATTGAAGATTTTCTTGCAAACTACAGAGTTATTTAATATTGGTTGGAGGTAGCATCTCGAGGATGGCTTTAATTTTATCCATACCAACCTTGATTCCTCGAAGGGAAATGATGAATCAAAGAAGTTTGCCTAACAAGACTCTAAAAATACATTTCTTAGGGTTGAGACAGATGTGATAGTGGATAAGTCACTCAAAGATAATCTTAAGAATGGTTAAATGGTCTTTGTGAAGCTTAGACTTCCCAATAAGGTCATCCACATAGTCTTCAATGATTGTATGGATAAGGTCATAAAAATTATAGGTCATTGCACGTTGGTATGTTGCATTAGCATTCTTAATATTGAAGGGCATGACTCTATAATATAAAGTTCCCCATGGGGTGATAAAGGTAGTTTTGTGTTGATCTTCAAGGGCAATCAAAATCTGATTATAACCTGAGAATCCATCTATGAGAGACAACATCTCGTGGCTTGCTATAAGATCAATGAGTTGGTTAATGTTGGGTAGAGGAAATTCATCCTTTGGGAAGGTGAGGCTGAGGTCATGAAAGTCCACATAGATACGTAGTCCCCTTATAGCTTTAGTGATAGGCACGATGTTTGAAACCCATTGGGGATAATCGATGGGTTGAATAAAGTTGATAGAAATCAGGCATTGAAGCTCTTTTTTGACAAGGAGAGCTATGTGAGGGTGTATTTGGTGAAGTTTTTTTTTATAGGTTTGGTGTTATGATTGGTTACGATGTTATGGGTGGTGATGGTTGGGTCAATATCAAGCATGTCATCATATGACTAGGCGAATGCAATACTACAATCTTATAGGAAGGTAGAGAAGTCCTGTAGTTCCTCAGAGGTGAGAGTTTGGCCAAGTTTGATGATATAGGGATTGTCCAAAGTGCATATGTCAATACCCATGGTAGATTCATTTAACATGGTTAAGGATTTTGGAGGTAAACATTTGTGGATGGAGGAATCTGGTGTACCAAGGTAGGTGAGAATAGCATCATCATCTTGACACTGAATAGTGTTAATGGTAGGAGATTCCTCTCCCACAAGTTTAGGATGGGTCAAAGAGATAAATATGGATGCCCCTTAATTTTGATAAGTTAGGGGGGTGAGGGTAATCATGTTGATGAAAAAAATTTGGGTGGGATGATGTCCTCATCCTCACCAACAGGTGGAGGGGGTGTTAGTGAATAAGGGGTTTCTTCTCTAATAATGGTAGGGGTGGTTTGTTTGGATTTCTTCTTATTAGATAGAATTAAGTTGAGGCCATGCTTATTGTGAGGCTTTCAGGTCTCAATCAAGGTCAATGTGTGTGGTTCATGCTCATATCATCCCAAACCAAATCCATTCCAAGCACATCTATGAAGGAATAGTCTGGCAAAGTCTGGGTTGTCCAAATAAGAGAAGGTGGAGGTGAATGGTTGAGGTGGAGAGGGAGTGATGATAGCATTAAGTGGCTTGTCAATTACCCCATAGATAAAGTGGGTTTGACAGTTTAGAGGCCCCAAGGGGGTAATGGCTCCAATATTGGGGTCATAACTTGGTTGGTGGTTGAGTATCTCATATTCTTGGGGGATAAGGAGGGCATCAGGGGTGAGGAGATGGTATCTCCAAGGGTAAGGCATTGGAAGGTAGGTTCTAAAGGATTAGTGATGGGTATCTAGTCTATAGGGATATATGAGCTAGTATAGACCTTAGTGAAAGAGGAGGAGGTAATGGATTTAGTTTCCATGGGTGAGGGCTTGATGGTGGTTGTTTGTAGTGATTTAAATGGAGGTAGAAGAATGTCATTAGGTCAATAGGTCATATTGCATGTTGAAAATGGGCTAGGGTCAGCTTGTATGGTAACAAATTTACCTTCATGTATAAAATTGACATAATGGTAGAGGGTGGAAAGTGCACATCCCATGGGTCGAATCCAAGGTCTCCCTAGTAAAACATTGTACTAGAATTCACCTTCAACCACATAGAAAATTTTGGGGAGCGTGCAAGGTCCTAACTGAATATGAAGGATGATAATTCCTAAGGTAGTGTTCATAGTGTCATTAAAATATCTAAAGATGGTTGAAGTTTTGTACATGACATTATTTGGTATTTTTAGTTTCTCATAGGCATGGGAAGAGATGATGTTGATACTAGCTCCCCCATCTATCATAACTCATTTGATGTAGGTTTGGTTGATGTGGGTTGTAAAAAAAAGAGGGGGATCTTGGTCTTCAAGGTGGATATAAGGTATCTATGAGTCCTTGAAGGTAACAAGGGTGGAGAGTTGGAGAGCACTAACAAAGGCCTCTATTGGTTGGAAATCACCTAGTCCAACTTCAATGGCTTGTATAGCCTCGATCATGGCCTAACAATAGTGAGGTGAGGTGGAAATGAGCTCATAGAGGCTCATTTTAGTAAGGACCTGGTGTAGTTGTTTAAGGATGACCCTCTTGATAGATTTAGAGGGGTTAGCCTTCAAAGTGCCTAAGATGGTGACTTTGGGATTAGCTACAGATGTGGAGGTTTGGACCTAGCTTGGTATAGGGTTATTTAGTGGATATGTCCATGGAATTGACACTTTGGCCTTCCCTTTATCCTTTTATTGTGATCATGTGACCACATTAATGGTATGGATGGAGGGAGAAGGTGTGATGGGGGTCAGGTAGATTCTCCATCACTATGAGGTGAAAGTGGGGGATTAGGAATGTGTTGGTGGCCAGTTGTTGGTTACAATGGTAGAGGAATTGGTGAAAGGTCATCTAATAAGAGATCATCCTCATCACAAAATTGGTGAATGATGGCCTGGATAGCTTTGAAATTCTTTATGTCATGCCTAGGTGTCTTGTGATAGGAGTAGATTTGATGGTCATTGTACTAGGTTAGCTTCAAACCAAGAGGATAAAAGGGTTTGATGGGAGGTAAAGTGAGGTAGGAGGTCTGAACTAACCTTTGAAGAACGGTTGTATAGGATTATACTAGAGGTAAGGAAGGTTTCGAGCTCATGGTTTTGGTTCATAAGATGGGTGTGTTGGTGGCAATAGGTTTGGTGAGAGATGGTTTAGGTAAGGTGGTGTTTCTAGTTGATGTTTTTGGTTTGGGTATGTTAGTAGTTGGGGTGGCTGAGTTTGATGGTCTGACTAGTTATGATCTGGGAAGGACCGACATATCAGCTAATAAATGTGTTGGTGTAATCAATTATAGTGGGTGATATATGTTGAAAGGGGTTTGATTTTTAATTAAAATGGAAGGGTGAGGCCTTGAGATAAAGGCAAAGGTAGAGGGAGATAGAGGCTTAGTCATTTATCCTTTCAATGTTTTCACCTTCTTAGATGGTGTGGGTCAAGACCTGGGTACAGTCTTGGGTGGAGTTAAGTCTACTTTCAAGGATGGGTGAACCAAACTTTGAGTAGGGAAAGCACTAAGAGTTTTGAAAGGTTTCTTTGGTGAGGTGGTGGTTGTTTGGTTGACTTAGAAGTTGAGGGGTTGTTAGAGGTTTGAATTGGTTTAAGAGGTGGTGGAGAGATGATGGATTGGTTAGTTAGAGGCATGATAGAAGGTTCAAGTTTTTTAATGGAGGGAAGCCCTAAGTATTACCAGAAAGTGGTTTTATCCATGTCTAGTTTTAAAAAAAATTCCAATTTTTGTACTAATATGGAAAAAAGTTTGTGTACTAGTCCTAGTCTGTGGGTAGTGGATGTGATAGATAGACTTGTAGGTTGGGGAGGATGGTTGGTAGGTTGTTTGATTTCCTAAGGTGAGGGAAGTAAGGTTGAGATAAATGGCTCATCCATAGGAGGTGTTGGTAGAAATGCTTCTCCTTTAGGAACAACATCCATAGGAGTAGTGGTTTGTTAGGTAGTTAGTGGAGGTGGTGAATCAAGAATGTTTATTTGTCTAGATGTGCTAGTTGAGGTAGTATGTGATGATTCCAAAGTTTCTATGAGTGTAGCTAAGGAGAAAGGAACTTCTTTGGTTTGGTTGTCTAAAGGAGGGGAAGGTGACTCCATTACCTTGGTAAGTGAGGTGGGGGAGGAATAGGTAAATTGGTTGATCAGGTCCTCATGGATAGGTGTATCACAAACCATGTTGACTGTGTGGGCATTATGAGAGCATTCAACCTATGTGTCTTTTATTTTGGTAGGGGCATGGTTGGGAAAAGGTTTCTTGAAGATGTCAAGAGCTTGATTTTGAGGGGCAATGGGATTATCTAACATGAGTTCCCCCTTATTGATAAGACTTTAAACAACATTCTTGAAAGTATTACATTAGCTAATGTCATGCCCAATTACTCAATGAAAAGCATAGAGGTCATTCTCATTGTACCAAGAAGGTGTTGGATGAGAAGAATCAAATTGATAGAGAGGTTTGATAGGTGGAAGTTGTATAAGGTTAGCTTTTATTAGATTCTCTAGAACTAAGGTGTAAGATTCTCCAAGTGGAGTGAATTATTTTTGGTTATTTTGGTTTAGGTTCCTTGCATTTGGACTAGAGGTGATGGGCAAATTTTGTTGGTTGACATTGGGTGAAGGGGAAATTTTAAGGATGATGGCATTCATAGTTCCCTTGGTCTTAGTTACAGTATTGGCTTGGTTTCCTAATTTATAGGAAGAGGTTTCATTGGTCTTAAAGGTAGAGTTCTTGTTTCATAACTTCAATATACCCTCATCTATGGCCCAATTTTCCAACTTACGTGCCATGGTAAAATCCTCATCAAAGGTTCTGAATCTCTAGACATGTAGTGTAGAAGATATGTGTTTCGCATAAGCTCAAGCAAAAATTTATATAAGTTCAAGTTGAGGCAGGGAGAATGAAAGTTGATTAATCAAGCCTTTCCAATGGGAAACAAAATCGGCAATGGACTCATCATCGATTTTCTTGATAGAATAGAGGTTTGTGATAGAGACCTTCTTGGAAATGTTAATGGAAAAGTGATCCAAGAAGATGTGTGCTAGTTGGGTGAAATAAAAGATGGAATTCTTGGTGAGGGCACTATACCATTCAAGTGTTGGGCTAGATAAAGACATGAGGAAGGTTTGGAGGATAAGGGAATTATAATAATTAATCATGTAGAATGTATGCCTAAAATCCCTAAGGTGTTGTTGGGGGTCCTCCTTGATTTGAAATTTGGTAAATTTTAGAAGCTCCCATTAAGGAGGGTAAGGTCTAATGGGGACAAAAGGATGAACAGGTTCATTATAAATCTAATCATAGGATAGGATGTTATGAACTCCTGAAATGGATTACTCAAGGTTGGTCATCTTATCCTTGAGAATTTTCATTAGGTCAGTTTGAGGTGGTACACAGAAAATATTATAATGTTGATATTTTGGTTGAGATTGGGAAACATATTGGTAATTACTTGGTGGTTGAGAGGCTACCACATATTGGAATGTATATGTTAGAGGTTGGGTAGGGTAGGTGGTTGATGGTGGTTGGGTAGTGGGGTACATACCCTTGTGGGTTAGGGATGTATCCTAGATTGGGTGCAATGGTTAACTATTAAGAAGTCCCTATGGATTGGGTATGGATGGTAGTTGGGTTGGTGACAGGAGGGAAGGTAGTGACCTTTGTGCTAATGGGTGGTGAGGTAGAAGGGATAGATACCCCTAATCTTGGTAAAGGGGTATTGATCGATGGGCTAGGTTTGATAGAGGGGAGGTTGGTAATGTTTGTGGTGGGTGCTCTAGCTACAAGTGGGACATGATGGGTCAATGGTTGGGCTATCCCAAGGTAGAGGATTCATTAGTAAGGGTGGAACGTGTAAGGATAATTGTTGGTTGGATAGGTTAGTTCTCAATTGTAACATTAAAGGGGTTAGTAGATGTAGATGCCTGGGTGGTCAAAGGTTGGGTGGTGACTACGGCAATAGGGATGCCCTTCATAAGGTGGGATGGCATGCCATAAGGAGGATCCTTATGTGGAGTTGAAACTAGGATATGGTGAGAATAGGTGTTAAGGTAGTGCTAAAGGGCCACTATATTGTTGTCTAAAAAGTTGGTAAAATCCATGTCTCCTTGGGGAAATACCTGAGGGAAAGTAGGGATTCCAAATGAATAAGGTGAATCTTCTACCTCAGAGACATACTCCATAGATGAGGAGGTAAAAGAGGTTGATTTAAGTGACAGGTTTTATTCTGTCAAATCTCTTCACTATTGACGAGTGAGAACCATACAAGGAATAGGGGGAGAGAAAACAAGAACAATCTCACCACTCAAATAAGAAGACAATAAAATGATCAAGGCAATCAAGTCACACACTAAAAAGTATGTTAAGCCTAGAGGTTAGTTGTAATCTCATTTTTGGATTATGCCTTAGTTTATGAGAATGTGTTATAGAATTTGGCTTATAGATAAGGTACTATGGAAGCATTCTATGGTTGGTTTTAGGTTGTTTAGGTGTTTAAAAGAATCTATATTAGAATCAATACATGGCTTGGTATTGGGGCCTACCCCCTCACTTCATGGTCTCATAGCGATAAGAGTGTTAGGTGATTAGCCAATATATATTGATATCCAAAGTTTATACTCAACCAAAGAGCTGAGATGGTTTTCCCCTTCGTAATGACCTCTAAGTAAGATCATCATTAGTGGGTAAGGTGACTAATAGGTGATGAAATCCTAGTCAATCCTTGTCTCAAATTATTTTGATGTTTGATTGATGAAAATTGTTTGGCTAGTGTGTACAACAAAAGTGGAACTATGATAAGATTATTGTGCTTTAATTTAAAGTAAATTAATGTTAAAATCAAGAAATGGATGCAGTTGATTTTAAGCCCAAAAAAAAAATTAGTTTCAATTATGAACATAGATAGAGAGAAGAGCATACAAATGCAGAGAAAATGCGAGTAAAGACTCTAGGTCCCACTGATTATGCCAGAATGTTTCATGTAAATTTTCACTTTAAGTTTTAAGGAAGAGAGATAAGAAACTCAATACGGGTGGGGTTGAAAAACATATTTGGTTGTGTGCATGTTGAATCAAAATATGTGAAGAGCTCCTCTTTGTCTTGGGAGGAATACCTACAAAAAAGAAAGCACTAAGGCAAACTTGTTCATTAGAAAGATAGTAAGGTGGATTGCTTAGTGAGAGATAGATCCCAGAAGTGAGAGTCTCATTAAGGACTACCAATCCACCTATTTTAAAAAATCAAGTTGATAAAAATAGAAAGAAGATACTTGCATCAATAATAAAAGATTACTAAAATTGAATACAAGAAAAGCTTGCTCAGAATAGAGACTACAAATGATCTAATTAGTGATAAAATGATTAGTGCTAGTGTTAACAAGTTGGGTTATGGCTCAAAACATCAGAAAGGGGTCTGTGAATAGGTAGGGACATAGAAAATTGAATTTGGTTAGGTGCAAGAAGGTCAAATTAGCTTGTTAGTTTTTGGTGCCACGAGTGATCATCACTGGTCAAGGGTAATTGTCACCAGTCAGGTGACCATCACAAGTTGAGGGTAACCATCATCGGTCAGGTAACCATCATCGATTGCCTATCAATGAATTTGGAAATGAAACTAGGGTTTGAGTTTGCTGATTAGCAGGATCTAGAAAGTGGATTCAAGGAGATAGATTAGGTTTGGAATGAAAACCTAGTAAAAGAATACAAGAAAACAAATACTTGTCTTACCATAAATTAGTTGGTGAGTGGTTGATATGGATTTTCCTATTGGTGGAATTTGGGTTAATTTTGATAGTGTAACGGTACTTAGGAGCTTAGTGGAGGGTCGATGACAAGTAGGCTCCCTATGTGATGGTTGATATCACTTGATAATGCAGATTGACTTGATTGACCTACAAAAAGAGATTTTGGATACAAAAAGCTCTTGATAATAATTGTACATGGTTTGGATTCCCAAGCCTCTCTCTCTTATAAGCACAAGCAAGAGGTGGAAGTGGTTATCCAAGCTGGTATTGAAGAAGGCTTCTACATATAAGTCATTGATGCAAAGGGCTCATAACTAGATTTAGACTACCGTATTTAGAAAATAAAGGTGGTGGTTTGCATGTACGTTGCATGCTGAGTCCAGGTTGTCCAACTTGACTGTCATCAGTTAGGGTGACCATCGCCGATCACCCTAATCATCATTGGTTGATGACCTGGGAAAAAGATAGGTTAAAATGGGTGAAAAGGTGAGTTAAGCAAGATAAGTAACTAACTTGACTCCAAATTAGGTAAGTAGGTTAGGCTAGGTAGGTTGTCAAACTTATAGGTGTAGTCAATAGAGGTTCAAGAGAAACCAAAGGTATTGTGACAACTAGGACCGTGTGCACAGTTTTTTAATGTTTACAATATGATATGACCAATCATGCTAATAGATCTACACTTATGAATGCATTAAAATAATTTTCTTGTCAAAATTTCCCTTCTCATGGTGTTTATTTATAATTTATTCATAATTATACTCATGTTTCCATCTCTTCTAATATTATTTCTTCTCAAAAATCTATGTTGTCTAATCCAATTTTTTTTTTGGTCCTCCTTTTCAAACATAATTTCCTCCAAGTGTTCAAAATTTTGTTATGACTTTTTAGGTTTTTTGAACATCTTGACTTGTGATCTCTACTATTCTTCTTGTAATAACTATAAATTATAAGTTTACACTAAGAAACTAAAAAAATAATTAAATTCATATTATAAAAAATATTCTAAAACTTCAAATAGAGCTACAATAAAATAATAAGACAAAATAAACAAGTTACCTTCCATCTTACCAACCAAATTAAATTCCTTCTCTTTTTATTGACTTTAATGTACTCTTGAAAGTGTGTATGTGGATGTTTAATTCAATTTTCAATGCAAAGAAAATTTCAATAATGTAAGGATATAATTTATTGATTCTCAAATGGATGCACAAGGTAGTTTCGAGAGCGGTGTAACAGCTTGATGGTGGATCATTGAAAATAGAGAATGACACTTCAATTAATAGGTTTTTGGGTGATAATATGGATGGTTGTGGAAAAACTATATTTATTGGATTATGTTAATTTTGGACAATAATATTTGAGTCCTCATTAAGTGAAAGAGACCAATTCCTCATGTGTTTGAAAAATAATGGAGAAGTTAGTTGGTAATTGAAATTTTATCATGAATGAGTCAAGGTAGTTGGATGAGATACCAATTTGTTTTAATGGTTCAATGATGAATCCACAATTAATTGAGAAAGTTAAGAAAATGGTTGGATGACTCAATGCTTACTTGATAGAAATGTGGAAGATGTTTGGTGACTTGGAAAATCTAGATTTTAATTAGTTTTCTATAATTATGTGTATATGATTAATTAATTAATCTGGATTAACTAGTTATTCAAAAAATGGAGGGAAATGATGTTAGTTGACCTTAAAATATAACTCTATTTTGATGGTGGTTGATTTAATATGTCAATATTAAGAAAAGTTAATTACGACACTAAATGTGGTGAAATTTAGGTGTCTACATTTGCCCCTCTTTAAAAGGGTGTTGTGACTATAAGAAACAATACATTTTTTAAGAATAAATAAAAAATAGAATGAACATAGATGTAGCAATATGATGCCCCAAGTGGCTTTAAATGATTATGAATGATGCCTCCTCAAGTGATTGTGTGGGAAGAATGGATGCGGATGAGTGCTCAAAATCAAGGAATGAATGGTATATAGAAAATTATGTATTTGATACCTTAATAAATATAAGTACCATTCTTGGATAAAATACTTGAATGATTTGTAGGCATATGTAAAATGATTTTCTTCAAGCAGATAGTTGCTAGGGAACAAACTATAGATAAATAATATTGCCCAAGATAAGTTGCACCTTTTGTATTTTTTCCCATGAATATTTTTACATGGAATCATATTTGGGAAAAATTATCCCATTGAGAAGTTGTGGGCTAGGAAAAGGAGAAATAGATTTTCCAATGAATTGTGATTAAATTTACAGGAATGATTTGCAAGCAAAGAATAAAAAAAGAGAGTATTCTGATTATTTAGTTATATGATGTGAAGTGAAAATTGGATGATAGGTTTTTAAAACAAATTAAAACATTGAGTGAGGTGAAAATTTGGAATGGGGGAGGGGTGTTAAATAAAAAGGGGTATGGCTTAATTTCAAGTTCATTTTTTTGATTTACCACCTAAGCTTTACATTGTGCTCTAGATTATGAGAGGTGAAAGAGGAAATATGGATTGCATCAAGGTGGGTAATAAATGAAAAAGGGTGGGAATAAAATATGATGTAATGAATGAATAGGATGAAGATGATGGTATGGATATAGACAAGGATATAGATCCTATATTTAAATGAGATTAACCTATGAATGTTACTAACCCACTTGATCTAATGCTTGCACATTGTGACTAGATTTGATGATGGAATGATTTTCCACAAGAAATAATATATGTAAGGATCAGACTGGGAATTATATATCTTGAGATAATTTTCATGCTTTAATGTGCCCCAAGAAATGATATATGCAATAGGTCAGATGTGGGAATGATATATCCCATTAAAAAGTTGTGAGTTTAGATTGACTTATTGATTGATTAATTGATTGATTGATTAATGATTGATTTGATTTAGATGGGAGAAAATATGGATGTCATGATTTTTTGGTTCTCAATCAACATGTGCAAGATATTGAATGGAAATATAAGGGAAAGGATTAAGTGGATGTTTTGATTTATTTGATTGATGTGAAAACATAACCTAAGAAGTTAATCAATTGCATGGATTAATGATGATTGATCACATGATTCGATAACATGGATTTGATTTATTTTTGGTAGATAGGTGATTATGGGATGTAAAGTGAAGTTATATAGTTAGTATTTGAATGGGTTGATGTGTGTTAGGGATGTGATGTATGTTTGGAGATGAGGTAATGATGTGGATTGAGTGAAAATTCATTCTTTGTAGTTTTTGTATGGAGTTCTAACATAATTTCCAACATGAATTGAATAACTTTATTTTTTATTTTACATATGACAATATGCACCAATGGTATGGAAAAACCATAATGTCTATTTTAAAATTTGTGTAAGGACTAATACAGTCATAAGTGCACAACATAATGCATCATGATATGGAGATCATAATAACATCATTTGTAATGCACATAATATCTTGACTTAAAGCAACAAAGAAGATAAGATAAAACATGTAAAAAAATAAAATAAAACACACAAATCACACAAAAAAAGGAAAGTAAAAACACACCCAAAAGCAAATGCATGTTTTACATCAAGTTAAAAAAAAATTGTTTGGTTGATTTCTTAAATATTTTAACAAGATGTAGGCCAAGACAAAATGATTTTTGAATTGTGTGATTTTTTTGGATTTTCTAAGTTTTCTAATGTTTTTTTTTGGATAATTGATAATTTTATGCATGATGTGAAAAATTGGTTTTCATCATGGTACTTATCCAAGGCACCATCAAAATGATTTTCACCTTGATTTTTTTTTTTTTAGGCATATCAATTATGGAAGTGTTTGAGATGCAAGATGCCAACCCCTATTGATCTTTCAAGTATGTACTCCAAATATGTCTTCAGTAACTTCATTGATTTTTAATTTGGATATTTTTAAATTTACCAAGATACCATCATAGCCCCCTATGATGGAAGGTGCTACCAAAGAGGGTGAAGTAGAAGGTGTGTTGGATGAAGGATGTGTGTTGAGTGCATGAAGGATTTTGAGGGATGGAATAATTATGGGCATAAGTGTAGGTGTCATGATGTGAAGGGTGATTGAGACCAACAATATCACATTTTTTAAGACTGAGAGTAGCCACAAGTTAGATGATTTTTGGATTCAATTTTACTTTAATGGTGTCTTCACTATGTGATGGGGATCCATCTTGAAACTCTATTGATGTGGGGGGTATATTAATTTTCTCATCCATTGGTGCTTTGGAAATGTTTTCACTAAGGGACTCTTATTTATTGTTTTGACTATGATTTGGATTTGGATTATCCAACAATGCCTCAAATAGGTTTTCACTATGGACTATGATTTTATATTTTTGTGAATCTTCAAATTACAATTTTGATTTTGATTATCCAATACTGTCTCAAAGAGGTTTTCACAATGGGATGGTGATTTTATATTCAAATTGTTGGATTAAATTATTCATTTTGATTAATGGACACTTGTTTTTTCTCATGAAATGATGATGATGTCATTTTATGTTCATTTGTTGGATGCTAGTCATGAATTCTAAAATTATTTGATTTTCATGAAAGAAATCTGATGGTAGGTAAAATTATTGGTCCCAATCGATGGGTGTGGGAGATTAACTCATGATATGGGAGGAAAGATTAGTGGTGTCAATGAAAGGAGTGGTGGTAGCATAGTCCTCATAGGGACTATGAATGGATCTCATTTCAATTATGGATGAAGTTTACTTAGAAACCATGAAAGTATCACTAACATTTTTATGTTAATTGTAAAATTATGTGTAATTGACTCTATGGGGTCCTATGTGTACATGGATATGGATAGGTTTGATTATTCCTTGTTCATGTAGTCCAAGGTCTCTCCCTTAGTAGTTCATGCTTTTGAGTATTCTACTTGTTATAGGATATTTATTATTTTAGAAGTAAGATGTTAATTTATTAGTGTATATGTAGGGATCACTAGAGCCCTTGATTTTTTCATTTGGGAGAATGCTAAATTTGATAAATGGTGTGGTACCAAGTTGATAGAATTTTATTACAAAGTTGATATTTATGGTGGACTTTCCATTGCATTCAAGAGAAGTAGAGATTTTAGCCATGCAAAAAGTGCTTTGTATTTTATTGTCTATAAATACCTCTATTGATTGAGGTGTATGTTATGGGGTGATGAGTGCTTCAATGTATGATAGTAGATTAGGTGATTGGCCAATGGGTGGTAGGTTTTATTGGTTAAAGGAGGATTGGTTAAAGTTGGGATCTGGGGTGAAGATAGGTTGTTGGTCAAAAATGGGCTCTTGGTCGAAGATAGGCTCTTAGTAAAAAATGGGCTATTGGTCAAAGATAAGATTTTTCAATGATGGTCTCATTAAATATGGGCAGATAGTTTAAGGTAGGTTCATAAAAAATTGGAAGTACGTCATGGTGATCAAATATGGGTTGGTTGAAAATGGGTGCATCAAAGAGAGGCTCATCATAGATTGGTGGAAGGTTATGACGTTGATTTGTAACTGGAGGAACTTGATCATACTCAATAAATATATATTAGCATGCCCCCCAACTATAATTATTAGATGTGAATATAATTGGATGGTTTGGGATTCTATACTAATGATGTGTCCTAAGTTGTTTGGATCAAATTTGGATGGAAGTTGGGCACCTGTCTCTATGTAGAATAGAAGGAGATCATCCTTGTTTGAAAATAGGTATCTATCAAGATTGGTTTTGGGTGACATAAATTAAGATGGATTTTGTATTTAGGATTGGTATTGACTTGGGATAGGTTTAGAATTAGGATGTTTTGGATTGAAGAAGGTTTTGGATCCAAGATATCTTGGATTCAAGATTAGTTGTAACTCAAGATAGTTTTGGATTTAGGATTGGTTGGAAATATTGAAATCAAAATAGTTTGATTTAAGATGGGGCTTGGATCAAATATAGTTAGGATTCAAGATGGATTAATGTATTTTGACCCAAGATAGTTAATATTCACAATGTATTGTTGGATTTGTGACCCAAATTAAAAATACAATTGTTTAAGTTGTTTAGACTTAGCTATTTTGGATAAATTTTTGGTGGAATTGAAAAAAAAAAATTGTCTTTAGTTTTGGGATTTATAAAATGAACTTTAGTTTCCAACACACAATAAATCTTTCAATTACTATTTTTTTACAGGATATTAAAAAAAGGATAATAAAACAAGTTCTAACTATATACAAAGAATGTGAACCACATGAAAAAGGATAAAACCAGGAAAGGGTCTTGAGTGACTTGTGGGCTCTCATATGTAATTTATTTCCCATTGAATAGTGCTAGCCCAATATTTCATAGCACTAATTATGGAGGTAGTGTCATACCCACAGCCCACTAAACCAAGTTTTAAGGGTATGTTGAGATTAACTTCCCTAGGCAATACACTCCTCTTAGGTGCACCTCAAGTTAAATAGATGAATGGATTCTTAATGCTTACAGTTTTTATAAGCTCAACTAGGGAGTGTCCTAAATATAAATTTTGGTATGATGAGGCCCAATACCATGAAATAATTTGATTAATAGGTTATAAAAAAGGGCATAGTCTCTATGTGTTGACTCCATCTATAAGATTTTAGTAGAGTGTCATCAAAAAACTAGACTTCGAGGTAGTTATTGAAACCTTAAGTATTGGAGGATAAAACCCCATCATATCATGATGTGTTTACAACACAAAAATTTTGGTTATTGAAATAATTGATCATCAATTTATACACCCTATTGGTACATGGGGTTTGGCCTACCATGTGTTAATGAAATCCACAGCCAATAGAGCCCCTAGAAATATAAAATAAAAAGACTTGAATTATTTTTTATTTCTAAGAATTATCACCAATGTAGCATGTGTAAAGAGCATAATTTAATCTGATTCTTTGACTGAAAAGTTACAATAAGTGTTTTTTATTTCCAAGGATCACCACCAACATAATGTGATGAAAGAGCATACACAACTTCTTATTACACAAAAAAATAATTTTTCAAGAAATATACAACTGATTAACCAATTAATAAACAACATGAAATAAATGAAATGATAAAAATAAAATTACATTTTGCTTTAGCTTTTATTGGAGTCTTTGGCTTGCGGTAATACACAAAATGGTTAGTATTTTTATAGATAGTGACTTTGAAAAGATTTTCCCTAAAAAAGTGTTAGGGACATAGAAAAAATACCAAACATCAACCTTTCAAATCATAATTTGAAGATTATGGAAGATTAGCATGCAAAACAATAAATATCTAACCTGTGTGTGAGAAATCAAGGATTAAAATTGAAAAAAAATGAAAGATGTGATTTTTAAGACATAAATTTCAAACTCAAAGTAGAATATTTGTTCATAGTTGCATGCTTATTTATTATTATTTTTTTTTTCATGAATAGGAGGTTAAATAAACACCCAAGTCAAAATCAATGGCCTTCAAAAGATAGCACTATAGGTGGAAGCATGAATTCACCACTACATAGTACAAATTCACTACTAAACAATATGAATTCACCACTCAATAGCATGAATTCACTGAAGTTACAAATTTGGTGAAGTTCATAACAAATCAGCCAAATTTCATATCAAATCCATCAAAGTTCATAACAAAACCATCATTCTTTAGAATAAAACTTTTTTTCTCCATAATGAAACTGCCAATGTTTAGAAAACTCAAAAACTATACAAAATACTCAAAAACCTAAAAAAATACACCTAAAACAATAAGAAACCCTCCTAGACCAAGAATAAGTTGTTATGCACTTTAATATCATTATATAATAACTCAAAAACTCTACGAAAAACATACAATATGAGAAAGACTTTAGAAAAGCCTCACCAAGCATGCTAGAATGTGATAGCTAGAAATTAGAAGTTTACACTGTTAAAATAATTAATTAATTAAATGCCTATTATAAAAACTAATCTAAAACCCTAGATAGAGATACAATAAAATAACAAGACAAAATAAATAAATAACCTTCCATCTTACCAAAAAAAGTGAATGACTTCTCATTTAATTGAGTTTGATTTGCTCTTACAAGTTTGTATGTGGATGATCAATTCAATATCCAATGGAAAAGAAATTTTATTAGTGTAAGGATATGATTTGTTGATTCTCAAATAAATGTACAAGTAAATTTTTATATCAATTCAATAGTTTGATGGTCAACCATTGAAAATAGAGGATGACACTTCAATTTATAGGCTTTCAAGTGAGAAGATGGACAGTTAGGAAAAAATTAAATTTATTAGATTATGTTAATTTTGGATGATTAGATTAAAGTCCTCATTCAAGTGAAAGAGATCAATTCCTCATGTGTTTTAAAAATAAGGAGGAAGTTAGTTAGTAGTTTAAAGTTTCACATGAATGAGTCAAGGTAATTAGATGGCTCATCAAGTTGGTTGAAAGGTTCAATGATGACTCAATAATTGGTCGAGTAAGTTAATGAAATGGTTGGATGTCTCAATGCTTGATTAAGAGAAATATGGAATTTGTTTGGTGACTTGGAAATTTTGAATTTTTTATTAGTTTTTTGAAATTATGTGTGCATGATTAATTAATTAATTATTCAAAAAAGGGAGGGAAATGATGTTAGTGGACTTTAGGATAAAATTAAAATTTGGTGGTGGTTGAATTAGTGTGTTGATATTAAGCAAATTTTATTACGACACTAAATGTGATAGAATTTAGGTGTTTACATGTCTAATCCAACCTTTTATGGATTTTAAATTTCCACATAATGTTTCTAAATTTTTTTTAATTTATTATACCACTTCCATTCCACCCTAAAAATTTTAAATTACCACTGTGAAGCAGGCTTCACATGATGTTCAACAACAAGTAGAATTTATTTCTCAAGGTTATAATAAAATAAGTGATAACATATCTTCTCATGTTATAATTTTAAAACCCTTTGGCTCATGATGTACTTGGTTATCCTTTTCTAATTGGTGTTATTTGTCTAAATTTGTGTTGTATAATGGAAAAAGAAACCCTACTCAGCATATTAGATCATTTTATGCTTCTTAGACATTTCTCATGATGATAATTTGTTAACCAAGTTCTTTTCCACAATGTTAAGGGACTACACACTTGATTAATTTTACGCTTTAGCACCTGGTTTCATGCATTAATTTACACTTATGGTTGATGATTTATTGGCTTATTTTCAAATCAATATTTCTCAAAAGGTTAAATTTATAGATTATCTCAACTTAGAGAAGCATATAATAAATACATTAGATATTATATGCATAGTTTGAAGACCATGGTACCTAATATGCCTTATCAATTATTAGATAGTGACCTTCAAAATAGTTTTATCAAGAATCTACTATCAATTGTCAAAGACAAAGTAGCTTTAATCTTTCAATGAAATCTTTCATGTGTTTACAAACTTTGAGATCATTTTTTTTTCCAACCATGCTTAAATATGAGGCCAATGCTCCAACTCATAAAAATTTTCAAAAAATCAAGTTTCAATAATAAAATCAATGACCATGAATTTAATTACAAAAAAATGCAAAGAGGTGTAGACACCTAAATTTGATATTATACACTTGAAAACATAAAATTTTGCATTCTTAGACTTTGTGTACACATTTTAATCTTGTGCACACTTTTCCCTATCCATATAATCGCATATTTTCATGGCCAACCTAATTTACAAGATAGAGATATTTAGGATCACCCTAGTTTGTGCAATAACCTTCAGTAATCCTAAGTGAAATGATTTCATATCTCATATCACTAATTTTCATTCCCAGAATAGTATCAACAATGGTTAAAGATTTATATTTTTTTGAAATTATATGTAACTACTAGTAGTGTCTAAAAACATCAACAAAAAAATTTCAAATTAAAACATCTCCACTAGGTCATCTTAGACACATTTCATGGGTCCATCATTGAAAAAAATATCAAAGATTCAATCATAAATAATAATCAATCATAAGGTCATACTCACTTGGTCACTACTTAGAAATCAAATTTATAAATAAACTAACACTCTCTTCAAATATTATAAAAATGGCATACATATCTTAAAACCCCTCAAAAGATCAACCTTAGAGCCAAGTCTAAATACAGATGCAGGTTAAAGTTGCATGGTGTCAAGTGTGGAAAGCTAAGCATTGAATTTCATTATAAATCAATCATGATGGTGCATGAACACACCTAGATGGGAGTACTATATGTGGTTTAAGCCCTCTTTAGATTATTGAGCTATAGGAAATACTTAGTCACTCCCCAATGAGTGGTTGGGATTGTTTAACCCAACTCTATAACCCCATTTTCAAGGCTCAAATTGTGTTAAATTTTTTATTAGGATTTAAATGAAAAAGATAAATAAAATAGGAATTAGTGAAAATTACTAAAGTCAAGCGCACACAAAAGATATCTACAAGTGAAATCATAGAGGTCTAAAGCATCATAAAGTTACAAAATTAGCATAAATAGTATCGATAGAGCTTGAAAAATATTGGTTGTCATATAGATATGAACTTCATTAATAGCATTGGTACAAGTTTTGAGATCTTATTTCCTAACTTGAACAAATAAAAATCATTTTTAGTGAATATGACAAATATATTGAGTAACAAAAATAAAAAAATAGCTAAGTGCATCTCTCCTCCATTACTTTATAAATTCCAAATACAATAAGTGTAATATCAATCAACCTTGTACATTCAGACTTGAATGATTACTACCCTATTTTATAGAATCTAAATATTCATTATTTTATCTTATTTAGATTACATTAATTTCAAAATAAATAAAACATTTTGGTGAACCCAATCAATCCATCCATTTCCAAATTTAAATTAGGGTATTATTTCTACATTTTATAATTTGAATATTTTCAATTTTACTTTATTTTTATCACATAAATCCAAAATAAGTAAAAAAGTGTTGAACTCGATCATTTATTTGAGCACGACAATCCCTACATCTTTTCTACCTTAGGATTTACTTTTTCTTTCTTATGGATTTAGATTTATCCTACTTAGGATTTAATTTCATATTTACCCTTATTCATGTAATAAAAACCCTCACATGGTTGTAATAGATTTTAATCATTTATAGTTTTTATCCAAGAAAAGATTGAAATGATTACATGTTTATTTCCTAAAATATTTAATATGTTTGCAATTCATGTAATGCAATGGGTTAACTTTATCTACAAAAAAATAAAATATGATTTTAATAATGATGAATTTTTAGTTTTTTTTAGTAACACATATTGGATGAATGTAAAATTTGAGATGCTTCCATGTACCAATCAATGAGAAAGGGCATGTGTGACTCCTTTCATTCCTCATCCCCTAGACCTCAAGGTAGTGATATCTACCATATCTCCCCTATTATTTTCCAAATGCTTATATTAGATAGGAGGACCATGCTATCACAACTCAAAGAGGTAGGGTTCATATTCTTATATATTTTTTCATGAATACTAAATTTGAAATACTTAGGGTTCATGATTATAAAGTTAAATCTTTCTATCCCATGAGAATTAGTCTACCTAGTGAAACCATCCATGATAAGACTCAACCATTGAATGAATCTATGTAGAGTACCACCATTCATGCATATAAAATTATTACTATGATGCATTCCATATATAAGTTTAAAAATTATCCAAACCTTATCTCTAAATGTCTAGTCACTTGTAGATAAGCTTGAATATTCTTAATAGCCTGAGCAAGTCATATGAATTGCACCTCTAGTTCCCTATTAAAAACATATGTGTATAAAAAGGTTTTATATTTAACGTGGGTTAAAAAATGAAAGGAATATATGATTAGTGAATCATTAAATTTTCACAATATTAATAAGTCTCTAAGTGAAACTCTCGCAAACATGCTTCGAAACAAATTGATCATATTACCTTCCACTCATACTATGCAAAAGTCTAAGTAATAATGTGTATATCATAGAGTTCATGGAAAAACCATGTATAGGTGTCCTATTTTTAAACATAGAATACAAAATCTCATTGATAGTGGTGATATTACCTTATACATATTTATTAAAGCATCACTAGACTTTAAAACACCTTATCATATTGAGAAACCAACTAAAATTGTGAACTCATCTCCCAAGGTCACATTAACAAAAAAAAACAAGAGTTACCTAAAGAAAATTCACCTAAAAGGTAAGTACCTAAGAAGTAAGTCCATAATAAATATGTACCTAAGAATACTAAAGTTACAAACATGGTTTTTAAGGTGGAAACCATAAAGCCTTCTTCATTCCTAAAACATTTGATTATTATCCTTCATTGTAGACATCCATATTTTGAATCAAACACTTGATAATTTATTTTTTATGAATAAACTTGGAATACTTGACTTATTCATACACAACTAGGAATTTCTCACACTCTCTCCTAACCATTCTTTTATTTATGGGCCCGACCTTCACAAATTGTTATTTTTGCTACACAGGATTTTCATAGTCTCTGTCACAATAGTTTACTATCTCATTCAAATTGTCTCCTAATATCATATCACTTATCCTATTTTTTGGATATTTTTAGTATTCTCATACAACTCTATCTTGTCAAATCCATGCACTTGGGTTATATATATATTTGTGTGCCCTTTAACAACTACTTTTCCAAATGTATATCCTTCATACAGGTCTACCCGTACATTTCACATGTCAATGCAAATGGAACATACCCAAAGAGTCAACTATTTATATAAGTCAAGCCTAAACCTATTATTATCTAGTTTTTATTTAGCACTTATAAAGAGAACATATATTTTTTATTTTCACATTGAGAGTAATTACCATAAAGCTTCCAAACTGGAAACCCCTCAAAGGACCATGTTCTAAGCCAAATCTAAATACCATATCAAGGTTAAAATCATAGGTTGTCAAGTGTTGAAATCCATACTTTGTATTACACTTCATGCTATTATTACACTAATTTAACACACTTAGTTAGGTGAGAGAAATAATGTGGTTTGAGTCCTTTTAAACTATTTGAATGTAGGCAATGTTCAACCACTTAGTTGGGAGTGATTAGGGTCGGTTCAACCCAATCCATAACCCCTTGTTCTAGGTCACATTGGTATCAAAAACATAATCTAGGGTTTTGAAGCAAGGGGAAGGAAAATAAAGTTATCTATATAGGAGAAAGCTTATTTGAATAAATATAAGTCACTTCAAAACATAGGCACAATAATTTGATTTGTCATAGGCCTACGTGATTCTCCCTAATAGTTTTGGGTCTCAGTAGATGTTTCCTATTATAGGTGTCCAACAAACACTAAATTTTCCTAGAATTCACAAGCACTTTGCTTCCAAATATAAATTACCACACTTATATTGATGATTATACATTGTCATAGACTAAAATATAACCTAAGCAAGATAAGTACCATAAATTCCAAGTCATTTCCATAAATTTAATAAATTAAAACAAATCAAGAATACTCTACTTGTTACACTCATATTTGTATATGGACTATTATATGCTATGAAAACTGAATATTCTATATTTTTTTCTTGTTTAGATAAACTAAATCCAAAATTATAAAAATATATTGGCAAACCCAATCCTTTTCCTAAGCATATCAAACCTTAGGCTTCTATTAGGGTTTCCTTATACTATCTTAGGGATTTAGATTTTTGTATTTACATCTAATTTTTAGACCTATTTTTTAATTTCCCCTCATATTTGATCCTTTTTTTAAAATCTTATGGTAGCAATCCTTAAACCCCTAGTTTTTTATATTAAGCATACAAACCATAAGTTTCATTTAGGGGTTCACCTTTCTACCTCAGGGTTTTATATTTTTATGCTAGGGTTAAAAATTTGATTTCTTATTTATAATATCACCATATTCATATAATTCACATAATTAATACATATTCATATTGGAATAAAAATTAATGTGGAGGGTAGATTTGATGATATATATCGATAGAATTAACTCAAAATATTCATATGAATCCACACTTGCATGATGGATTATTACGTTTAACTAGAGATGAAAGTTAAAAGAGTGTTAAGGTTATCACATATAAATAATAGCAAGATTTCTTCACCAATATTTATATACATTTTATAAATATTAATTCAAAGCTCGGTGTTTAAATTACTACTATGACTCCTCCTCCTATGTCTACACTTATGTTACACATTATGCCCACCCATGGTGTGTGGGAAACATAAGGTTATCCTCAAATTAATATGACTATCCCTACATAGTATAATATCATACCTTATTAGGTTACTACTCATGTAACACCATCTACTATTGCATAATTTTATATTCCTAATGCTTAGACCCTTATGCAAATATTTCTTGATCTTCAAATGTAGAATTTACAATTAAAAAAAGGTTCTTCTATAATAGGCCATGCCTCTTGATCTCATGCATTATTACATAATACATTAGCATCTAATATATCATCTCATCCATTACCTATAGGTTTTATACCACCTAAGCTTACACTATATGATGGTAAGGGTGATCTAGAGAAACACATTCAAGCCTTTCACACAACATGTTTAGACTATGTGTCCAATAATAATTTGTTGACTAAGTTTTTTACACAAAATATTAAGGAATTTGCTTTGATTTGGTTTTATGGCCTCCTTTTCTAGTGGGTCGATACCTTAAATCCTTTGTCTGATCAATTCTTAGCAATTTTTCCAATCAACATCAATGAGAAGATGTCCTACTCTTAGATTTAAAAACTTAAGCAAGGATCCAATGTCATATAATGAGTTTCTATCTAAGATGAAAAATCCAATGGAAGATAATGATTTGAAATATATATTCAATAAAAACTTTCCTTCCACACTACATGAGTCTAGTATGTTTAGATGTTTTCAATATTTTGATGACTTATGTCATAAGGTCAAAAACTACAAAGATAAGCTCATTGCTATGAATAAGCTAAAATATGGGTCCAACCCTCCAACCAATTTTGATGAATTTTTGTTGAGTGAAATATATTTAAAATCCAAAGTGAATGTTAATAATAATGATGCAAAAAATAGCTAACACATTCTCATAGACAACTAATCAACTTGTCTTATCATCTCATCAAATGAGATAGTTTTCATAATTACCAAAGCCTCCTCATAAAAAACTACATAAGTTACTTGAGTGAAAAAAATTGAGCATCATCATTTAATGTCTTAGGTTGTCATTGATGTAAAAGAAAACATGAGGTAGTAGTACATGAATGACAAATAAGTTGTGTTTGATAGCTTGGAGAGTATATGGCATATGTGTAGAATAGTGAGGACAAAGAAGAGGTTGTGAGGCATCCATAAATTTCTTGGGGAATTTTTAGTGTGTCATTTGATAATTTAGAAAGAGAAACATGCATCTTCTAGCTTAAGATAATCTAGACCATCATTGCATGTCATGCAGATATGAATGAACCAACAAGTTTATGTATTTAGTGTAAGTACTCAAAAAGTCAACAATGGTCAAAGGTTTTCATGGAGATGTTGTCTATAGTGCAAAGAAGGTACCCTGACTATTTATATCTTGAAGTGTTTTATAACTCAATTTATAAACCTTCAAATTTACTCTTGTAGACTATGATGTGGCAGAAACTGTCAAATTTAACTATATAGAAATATGGGGTCAACTAATCAAGATAGATCTAACAATGAGCATTCATCATCTCGATTGTGATCTAATGGTGAAAATGAAGTAAATATATCAAAGGTTACTGAGATTAAATTTACTAGTGACATGTATCTCAATAATGATGATTTTATAGAAGATCAATAGCACATGGGACTGCCAAGTGGCATAAGAGTGGGGACTGATAATAATATGCTCAGAAGGCACATGAAGATGCCAAGTGTCTTAATCATGGAAGCGTAGATCAATGATCAATGATGAGTGTTAAATAATAAAATTTAGGAGGATTATAAGGAGATAAACTTATTACGTTTGAGTAAGTTTCTAGGGGACATGTGTCTGCAATGTTTGCATTACACAGTGATCGTTGGTATTTGAATTAGCAAAGGGAAAAATTAGTCTGTAGTATTTTGCTTATATATTTTGATCTAGGACAAATTTTAAGGTGATTTAAAAATAAAAGTTGAATCAAAATTCAAGGAACATCCAAAAAAATTAATTATAATATTTGAATACTTTTACAATTCTATATTTTAAGCTCCAAAGTTGACTGAGTTTGACCATGTTTTGTAAGTGACCAAAGAAGGATATTTGAGTTGTTATTGATAGTATTTTTATGTTTCAAGATGAACTATCTATTGGAGAGTGTTATATAATCCATGAGGATCATATTTTTGTATTTTTGAGGTTTTACCAATCCATATTTAGTATGAATAAATATCTAAAATTTGACTATGTTTGTTGAAGGTTATAGATAGTTTGAGTCACCATATTGCAAAAGTGAGTTGGAAGAGTTATGAAAAAAATTGAAGAATAAAATGAGTATGAATATGTTATATAAGTCTAATATGATTATAATAATTCATTGGTTATCATGATATGCCCCTGATCAGATATGGAGAGTCAAAATAGCTTGACTATATTTTGACTATATATAACCATTCTAAGTGGTCATTTTGAGGGAGTTGTTTTGAGTGCATAGATATTTTGTTGAAGTATATAAAACACATGAAGGAATTGTATAGTATTTAAGGTTTCACCCATGTGATATAATCATATGTCTATGTGAAATATTTTAGTAGTTTCTTCATAAGTTTGAGACTATGTTTTCTATGTATGAAGGCTTAAAGAGCGAGGAGACCTAATAGGTATGTTCAAGTGTTGAGTTGGTTTTCCATGTGGCATGGACCCATATTAGAGTGATAAAAATGATATTAGAGACATTTTTTATTTTTTAAAATCATTTTTAAGGGATGAAGGTGGTCCAATTATTCTCACATGTAATGTGTGATTATGAAGGCCTAATTATTTTAGGTCTCACCAAAACCTAATGGTGGTTTGGGGATAATGAGGTAATGACCGACCTATGAAGAGTGTATTTCTCACATATAATATGTGTATGTACCTATTTTAAGTGTGGTTCAAATATGTAAAGCATCTTGGTTAACCAATATGGGTTAAAGGAAGAGAATGTTATAAGTTCAAGGTCTAATTGGACTAATTGTGCTAATCATGGAAGTGTAGATTCAAGAAAAGGAGAGAACATTTTAAAGAGAAGGTATAGGTCATTGAGGATAAATAGAGAGTGAATAGGATCAATCATGATTATCTAATCAAGCTAATGTAGGAGGACACACTATTCATTCGACCTATTGAGCCTAGAAGAGGCAGTTTGAGTGAGTTGGTCCTAGAGGTAGCTTGAGAGAGATTGGAGGTGAAGAGTGCAGACAAAGGTGGTCATCATCATTTGAATATCATAAATAGGTTTTTAATATGATATGTTCAAGGTATCTAAGTGGGTGCTTAGTTTCCTAGGGGGTTGGTTCCTCCTTTCAAGATAAAGCTTGTTAAAGGCCTAGTTATTATGGGTGCTTATCTAGATAGGGGTAGTAGCTCCTTATGGGATTGGTGTCTCACTAAACTAAGGAATGGGTGTTCCTTGATCAGTTTATGTTAGTCTAAATTTGGATCAATTTATTATAGGATTATAGTCCATATTTCAAGGTTTAGCAATTTTTATCCCTCAAGAGGGTTTCTGACATATACAATGTGTTATGTGTTTGATCTTGTTATATCTTCCTTGTTCATTACAACGGTTCATTTGTATGCATCATGATTGTGTGTGTTGAATGGTTAAGAGTTGGAAATTAAATTGGATTATCTTACATCACTAATTCACCCCCCTCTCAATGATTATATCTCTAATAATTGATATCAGATTAGGACCTTTTGTGCAAGTTTAACCTCTTGAAGGTGATCCAAGGTACAATATGGGTAAAAAGGAAAGTTGTTAAAAATAAAATATCATCATGTTTGATGAAGAAGTTTTCCATAATAGTAGAGAAGAATAAGATTTCTATGATAGTAGGAAGAATAAGTTGATCTAGAAGCTAAGTTCATGAGTGCACTTGGTGAACTGAAAGAGCAAAAGAAGAGGAATCATAAAATAAGGAATATGATCAAAGGTATTGAAGCAAAATTTAGGTCTCTTGAGGGGAGTTTTTTAGGTAAATCCAAGAGAGAGGAAAAGGATAATCAATAACTGATCAAATCTATGGAAGATCAAGCATGTAAATTGAAGGATGACAGGACCAAAGAAGCTAAAGATGATAAGAAGGCCATCAAAGATCTCATAATTCAACTAAAAAATTCAATCATGAGAGATAAAGAAGATGAATATGTTTAATTGAAGGCTAATCTTGTTTCCCTAAAGGATGAGCATGAAAGGGTCATAATTAAGATAGGCAATATGAAAGAATAATAAAATATATCAAAATAAGGCAAAGAGGATGGTAACATGAAAGACAACAAGTCAAATCAATCAAAGGCAAAATGAAGAAGCTAATAAGACAACCAAATGCTTCAAGGTATGTCAAATCTTTTATGGGCCATTATTTTATTTATCATCTTATTGGTCATGGGGCAAAGGACTATGTAAGAAGAAGGAATCAGCCTAAGGGATATCACTATCACATTCAAACAAAAGGTATGGAAGACATTGTTTGCTACCATTGTCAAAGATTTGGTCACATTGTTAGGTTCTGCAAGCAAAGACCATCAAGTCAAGATAAGTTCAATTAGGCTCCTAGAGTGAAAGAAAGAAGATAAGATATATAGATCAATGCAATGATATATTCATCCTAGAGTCATTATTATGCATGTAATCAGTTTGGCCACATTGATAGAGAATATAAGAGGAGAAGAAATCAATCAAAGAAAGATCACAATCATCATCAAGTAAAAGGTATGAATGATCTTATTTGTTTCAAATGTCATAGAGTTGGTCACATTGCTAGGTATTGAAAAAATAGGTTGAATGAGTTATCAAAGCAAAATAAGGTGTATGGAGCTCCTATTATGTATGGAAGAGGTCATAAATGGTTTTGGAAACCTAAACCAATTAGGAGAGATCAGATTGAGACCAAATATGGTTTGTTTGCCATGATATACATTAAGGAAAGTCAAGAGTTTTTATTATCTACATTTGTTGACAAGTCTAAAGCAAAGAATGAAGTCAAATATCCATTCAAAGTCAATTTGATTATGAGTTAGGACTACAAGTCAAATGAAAGTATGGAGATATCAGAGTCTCTTGAGTTTTGGTATTTTTAGTCTCACTATGTCAAAGGGGTGTCTCTCTAGGCTTCAAAGAGACACTTGACAAGCAAGAGGAATCATGGTGGATGCTAGTTGATCTTTGGTTGATGTTGAAGGACAAGAATATCATTTTAAGATGTGTTTCACTAAGGGGGAGCTAACTCAATTAGCTTGAATGGCTTAAATAAGTTGTGCATGATGTGAGGGATAGCATATGTGAAGATGCTTCAGTCATGATAGAAGTGTGAATATGTTTTCTATAGTTTTGAATTAAAGAATATTGATATGATGACTTACTCAAACCAAGTCTTGTGTTTTGACAAGGTATTGAATCTTCATGCATGAGCAAAGAGAGCTTGTAAGTTCTATAGGTAGATAGGTCCAAGGATTAGAGAATCCCAATTTTAGATTTGTGTACGTCAAAGAATAGATTACATGAGATGGAACATGATGTTAGGGGGAACTTTCTAAGCTCTGTGAGTAGTTTGTCAGGTCCAAGGGTCAAAGAAGTCCATGTTCAGATTGGTGTATGTTAAAAGGGAACCAATTAATTCATATGTTTAAAATTATGTAAGTATCCTAAGCATCTCAAATAGTATTTGAATGCATACTTGATGTTAAGTAATGATTGTTGGCATGTTTAGGAATAGACCCTTTATCATTAATGTCAAAGGGGGAGAAAGATTAGAATGAATAAGTTCAAATGAGTAACAACTCATTCTGAGGGTGTTTTACCATCAATGACAAATGGGGAGATTGTTGAGCATGGTCATTTGATGTCTTATGTTGTCATTGATGTCAAAGAAAGCATGAGGTACTAGTTCATGAATGATAAATAAGTTATGTTTGATAGCTTGGGGAATATATGGCATATGTATAGATTAGTAAGGACAAAGAAGAGGTTGTGAGGCATCCATAGATGTCTTGGTGAAGTTATAGTGTGTCCTTTGATCATTTGGAAAGAAAAACATGCATATTTTAGCTTAAGATAAGTCAAACTATCACTGCACATCATTTAGATATGAATGAACCAACAAGTTGTGCATTTAGTGCAGGTACTCAAAAAGTCAACAGTGGTTAAAGTTTGTAATAGTTATCCTATGATGACACATACATTACAATAATATAATCCTAATGCATATTATTTATGGTATACAACTTATCCACCCCTCTATATTCACTTATGCTTGTTATTTTTATGGCCTATGTTGAGCTTACATGATCATAAGCATTCTACTCTTGTATATAATGACATGTAAAAATACACCAATGTGTCTTCATATCTCCACATGCTCTTTTAAGACATGATGTTTGTGATTAATATATATGGGAACATTTTCTTATTTTACTTACTCAAGACTTCTTTTTTATTACATTTGGTGCACATTATGTGTTTGCATATACTATGGATTGTGCAGATCCCTTTTATTCTTCTATTTTAAAATCCCTTCCTCTTATACTTGTTTGGTTACATAGATGTATGCTTAAATTTAAAACATTTAAAAATACAAAAAAAATCAAATATTCAAAAAAATACAAAAATGAGATCTATGTGTGACATGTTTTTATAGCATACATGATTGATTGATATTATTTATCATATACATGTGTTTTAACTCATTTTATATTTATTTATCTAAACAAGCCAAAAAATTTAAATAATTTAGATTGTATAAGATATTTCTAAATTACGTAGATTTGAATTTAAAAGGTAGATAAAGATTGATTATTGCACTTTATATTTGTATAAAAGACTTAGGAAATGGTACATAGGTTTTTTATTGTTTGTTCTATTTTATAACATCATGAAATCATCACAATTGCCATGAAATGGATCTATGACTACTTAGATCAAGAAGAAAAATTCAAAAATTTCTTTGACAAATCTAATAATGATTAGATGCATGTGATAACTATATGTTTGCACTCTACTAAATCTATCCTTGTGAAATTTATTGGGTTTTTCTACCATATATCACTACACCTACCTATAATTATGTTTTCTAGGCAATTTCATTTGCTTATCCAGGTGTGCAGATTCATATTCATCTTCCCTCATCTTGAAACCCTAGCTCTAATTTAGACACTGATTTTCATATAAAATAAGTTAAATATGATGGGTTGGATATCTCCAACCACCCATATATCTCCAACCACCCATATCTTAGTGGATTATAGTTCCATACATTCCAATTCTCCAAATAGGGATCAAAACACACAATTCTCCCACCTATGTGTATGTGTGCTCAATAATAATTTGTTATAATGTATGCAACCTATGTGGCTTTCATCACTTGAAAACCTATGATTATAACCTTTAAATAATATTTAAACTTTAATTAGTGACTATTTATTTGAGTATTTTAAAATTTTAATGTTTTAGGGTAGTGCTTTAAGGATTAACAAATGTATTCCTAATGTGAAAGTAGTTTTAAAAATGACCTCTAGATAGTTTTAACCTTAGGCTTGATTTATTTATATAGAAGACTTTATGGATAATTTCCCTCAAAACTAACATGAAAAACATGTATTCTGACCCAAAATAAGGGTTTTAATTTTAAAAATATTCATTTGGATAACCTAGGATGGATCCAACAAAGGCAAACAATACCAATAATGGGTATTGTTTGATTTTTGTTGGATTTATCCATAAAATAGAAATCAATGATCTATGGAATGAAAATAATCTACTTAGAGTAATGTATCATTTAGGAATATATTAGGGAGATCATTTATGTTAATGATATGAAATCAAGATGATCAATCCCATAGATAGATATATGGATAGGAAAGAATGTGATCAATAATCAATTGTGTATGCACAAGTCATGTATGTTAAAGGGTTAAAACTGATATTTTCAAGTGTCTAAAATCAAAATTATGAGTTTTAAAATATCCCCTTTTATTCTAGTATTGAAAATTATAAATTAGAAGGAAAAATTAAGAAGTTTGGTACTTGAGCATAACTACATGTGGTTTCTTTAGGTGTGTCAAGTATTCAACTTGCTTAATGTAATCTTGAAATGAAACATGTAAAAATAAGTGTCCACTCTTAATATAAAATATGAAGTAATCTAGATTATCAAAATGTTTAAAATTATAAAATAAAAGAATAAATGTGCCTATAGATATGCAAGCTAAGATTCCATGTAAAATCATTGGAGAATGGGGTGATTATGCCCCATGGAGATTCTAGTGTTAAAACCATGGGTTGATAAGATAGGTTCCCCAACACTCATTTAAGATGAAGAAGTGTTTATAAGATTGAGAAATCTAAAAGATCAACCACATTACTCTTTATATATCTATAAGAATGGAACTTGGAATGGGTTTAGATAAAAATAGGGAGAGCCCTAACTAGGCTTGTATGTAATCTTAGAAGTTTGAATCAACTATTGTAGATAAAAATTTAATTTAATGTGTCAACTTGTGTATACCTATGTATAACTAAGTACATCAAAGTATATCTAAGTCTTATAACCCATGTCAAAACTTAATAATTTCTATAAATTATCACTCATAATCATGTAAAATGTCTCACATATTCCTCACATATGCCCCAATTTGTTTCAATATTGTCTCACTCTAGGTCAATCTGTGTTATTCTGAGTCAATCTATGCTAATTTTAAACAATCTATGTCAAATTGAATCTTATAATCTGACTTTAAAATATTAATTATATATTTATTATGGATTAAATCTCTATGACAATCCCACTTTGTATTCCCCTTTTTTATATGAGGGATGTAGCATGTGAATCAATCATCTCAGAAGAAAAGATTTGTTTATATCATGTTATATAACAATTATTTAAGCATATGCTAATATGATTAGATTATGTCATTCTAAAAAATTGGATCATCATAGCATATGTGAAACATATATACTAAGGCATACAAGTGTCATGTCGAGTAAATAGGCAATGATGCATACAGTAATAGTTATCATAGTAATGCTCATAGAATTATTGAGTAATAATCTATGTAAAATATGCATGATATGAATCATGGTATCACACACAAGTAAAATAATGTGTGATATGAAACATGACACTAAAATATCAATAGAATTTTTTTACTTATATCCACACATATTCACACATAATCACCTTACCTTGACACACATAATTAACCATACAAACATGCATGATAATATTCAATGTCATGTAGAGTAAGAGTCACACCTAGAACAATCAATTAATGTCATGAAAATTAAGAGCCACACATAGTAAAATCAATATCACTATGAGTAGGAGTCACACATAGAACAATCATTATCATGGAGATAAATATTCACACATAGAACAATTAATTTAATGTAGAGTAAGAGTCACACAATGTAAAACACAATCAAGGATCACACCAAGTAAAACACTAAAACATCAAATATGCATAGAACAAAAAAGGATAATCTACACAATCGATCTATTTCATCATCACACATAGTAAAGTATAGTATCTATATAATATATAACTCTAAATAGTTGTAAACACTAAAATATATCATTAAATAATTGAAAATGACAATCTTGACATAAAATTACCACACATGACTTATATAAATAAATGTGGACCTAACTCATCATATCACCCTATCTTAGTGTTTTTTATGGGTCCAACCCTTTATTTATACTATTACACACCTATAATAATGTCACTATAAATTTAAAACATGTATACTATCCTTCACAAACATGCCCATAGGCTCAATTTAGTCCTCATATGTACATGTCACTACCATCAAGTTAGATTAGTATTTCCTGTCAATACTAACCTAATCCTAATGATATTGACCCTATCCTAACAATAGTCTCTTTTAAAATCTAAGACATTATTATAGATCTTCCTATATGTTTTATATATTGTAGTGTAAGGAATTACCTAATTAGATTCTTATATAAATCAAGGCCTCACTTGATAGGGGATTAAGCACTTATATAGTACACATCTATACACTATTGTACACTGAGAAAAACTAAACTATTCATCTAAAATTCAATACCAATCAGTAGATGCAATCACAAACCAAGTCTTAAGCATATCAAATCCAAGTTAAAATAAACATTGTCAAGTATCGAATCCAAATCATTAGTTTTATTCATATAATAAAGGAGCACAGTCTCATAATCACACTAAATGGGAGAATTATGTGTGGCTTGATTTCCCTCCTTAAAGTATTAGATCTGTAGGCAGTGTTAAATCATCAATGAGAGTGATTAGGGTCAACTAATCCCATTACACTTTCTCAAATTTTAAAGGTTTTTAGCCCTCATAATGACCCCTAGGGTTTTAAGGTGAATGAGGCTTATTTTGGGGTTGAATGCATAAATGGGGTTCAAAATCACACATATGTTACTTTTAGAGACATGAAAAGGTGATCATATGGTCAAAGATAATTTTTTACATGGGTTTATACCTAACACTAAAATTTAGTATCGACAATTTATGTTGACCCATAATGACGAAACTAACCCTACATAGACAAAAACGTTGTTCCAAAATCTATCAAAGCATAGGCCTATATTAATTTTTCCCTCTGTTAAAACAAAATCATTGTCAAAGAGTCAATTATAAAAACAAAGTACTTATCCCTTTATTATATTTATTATAAGTATATGCCACTTGTTAAATATTTACAATCAGTTTCAATATTTTACATTTAGATGTATGCTTGAATGTCATATCTTAGTATCTAAATTCACATACAGGTTTCTATCATAATTAGGTTAAATATTTCAAATTAATCAAAATTATGGTAAAACATATTGTTGAATTTGTACATCGGTTAAAAAATTACAAACCCTAGGTCTTCCTTAGCTTTTCACCTTTATATGGTTTTTTATTTAAGCATGAGGGTTTTTTTTCCAATCTAGATTTATGATTTTATTTTATTTTTTAACCTAAAAATATGTAAGGTATAATGAATGAAGATTGTTTGTATTTGTTAATGAAAGTCATGAGCATAATATTTTCAAATTATTCTACTTGGATATTTTATTGTAGAGAGAGAGAGAGAGATAATATTTTTATGTTTTGCCCTAAACTACCTAGATAAATAGCACTTCATTTCACATATCTATAAATATAAACCTGAGTCTACAATCTAATCTTATTATTCTCTCATCTTGATGATGGATCATAGAGTGTGATATAAAATGTTGATTTAAAATCTGACATGCTTTACTGATAAAATTTTCTTTAGATATTTATTTTCATTTAGATCGATTATGTAAATAAATGTGTTAAATGTAGGCATGCATGCACACACACACACACGCACATGCACGCACACACGTACACACACACACACACACACACACACACACACACACACACACACACACACACACACACACACACACACACACACACACATGCACTTGCATGTATGTACACATTCACACACACATTAATTACATGATATAAATATGCATATCTTTTAGATTGATAACTTTTCATGTATTGTTCACTAACTTTACCCAAGTATCATTACATCCTTTGTATGCAACCCTCTTCTCAATAATCCAATAAAAATAAGGAAACAATATCTACTTTAGCTCTAATGTTATCACCATCAATAAATTTCAAATAATATAGTTTTAAACTCAAATATTTACAAAAAATGGGAGACATAGTACAATGATTTGGAAAACATGCACAAGAAATTGTTCATCCTATGACAACATCCACTCATAAAGGATGACAAGGTCCTGATTAAAAATAATAATTCAATACTTAATAATACAAGAACAACCACACATGATACTATTTATACACACTTATTCAAAACAAATCATAACCAACACAAGAATTTCATCATGTATTTACACTAGAGTTGGTATACCCTCATCTGATTGATAACACATTTTCCCTAGATATTTACACATTAGATGAATTTTCAAATGATGAGTCTCTCTTAAAATTTATTTGGGCATATGAGGATCACCCTTCCTTATAACATAATAATATGTTTCCTCACACAACTGATACCCATGCATATTTTTAGAAAAGTGAAGATATTAATGTCCATATCGAAGTATATTTCCCAAATAACATCCTTATTACGTGATATATGGAGGATAGATAAACTCTAATTAACAAAGACACAATATAATTTCATTAAAAAATAAATAAACATCCAAGACTAGTATTTTTGGTAGATATGTTACAAGAAGATGAAGGAAAAGAATTTATATAATTTATACATGATTACCCATAATTATTTTCTTGGGCTTATTTAGATAAGCCTAGAACTAATCCCATAATTGCCTTGCATAACATTATGTTTTATCCAGATGTCGAGCCAGTGTAATATAGGATCATAAAAATGCATCTAAAAGTAGTTTTATTGGTTGAAGATGAAATTTATAGACTACTACATGCATGATTTATTTGATTCATTGATTATCCCAAGTGGGTCTCTAATATAGTATCAGTTTCAAATCCTAATGGACATATTCGATTTACAAATTATCAAGACTTAAATAAGTATTATTCAAAAGAAAACTTCTCATTACCAAATATTTACATGACTATGGATTCTATAGTTGGTTATGAGATGTTATCATTCATGGATGATTTATCAAGATATAACTAAATTAAAATTAATCTAGAAGATCAAGAAAATCCTTCATTTACTACACCATGGGGAACATTTTGATATATATTCATGCCCTTCAAATTAAAAACATTCAAGGACACTTACCAGTGAGCCATGACCCATATCTTTCATGACTATATACACAAAATAGTGGAATATTGTGTGGATGATTTACTTGCCAAATCAAGACAATAACATAATTATGCTATGGATTTATGATAAATTTTGAATGTTTGTGAAATTCAAATTTATGCTTGAATTAAAATAAATGTGTATTCAGTATATTTTCATGTAAATTATTAGGATGTATCATATCTCAGTGGGGAATTGAAGTAGATCCAAAAAAATTTAGAGCTATTTTAGACATGCCTCCACCAAAATGATTAAAACAACTATAATCTTTATAGGGAAAAATCCAAGTGGCTTAGTTGGTTGATAGGACACAACCCTTCACATGATTATTAAATAAATAACAAAATTCAAATAAGATGCAAAATTTTTAAAAAAATGATGCAATTAAATAGTGCTTACTTAATCCACCTATTTGCATGCTCCCAACATCAGATAAACCTTTACTCTTATACATCTTATCCACAAATCATGTCTTATGGGATTTATTGGCACAATATGATGATTATCACACATAAAATGTCATTTATTATATCATTCATACACTTAACTATGATATAAATTACAGTATTATGGAAAAGTTATGCCTAGCCTTGTTTTTGCTACACAAAAATTGTGAAACTACATGCTTGATAATGAGGCATAAGTCATCAAAAGGTGGATCTGATAAAATTCCTCATGTCTAAGTCACATTTATCAAGACACATAGCTAAATGGGTAATGTTTCTCATGGAATTGGATCTAAAATTCATGTCTTATAAATCTATAAAAGGATAAATTATTGCAGACTAACTAGTTGTAATTTCATTAATAGACACATTACCAATCAACGATGATTTTCGTGACAAATTTACTTTAGATCACATTAAATATGATATTTAGACCATTTAATTTGATGGATCCAAATGTGTTATAGGTTTCAGTAGTGTAATTATCTTCATAACTTCTTAGGGCCAACATATACCACCCACATATCATTTGGGATTTTCATGTGTGAAAAACATAGTATACTATGAGGCCTTGATACTTGTGTTATATAAAATATGTACAATATAGATAAGATAATTACAGGCATATAAGGATTCTCAACTAATGTTTAATCAAGTTTTATACATTTATCAAATAAATGAATAAAATTTAATCTCATATAAAGAAATGGTAAAATGATTTTAGACACGCTTTGATCCTTTTTCAATAGAGAGAATACCTAAAAAACACAACCAACATGTTGATTCCATGGTTATTACAACTTTTATGATTCCAATTGACATCAATGATGATCATGTATTCTTTATATCTAATAAATACAACATTTATCAGTCTCTAACATAAGTAGAAGCTCTAAAAGTACTTATAGTTACTCATAATGCAATAAATTTAGAATGGTACAGTGACATATATTGCTTTATATACAAGTCTTCCATCCCAAAAAATGTTACATGTAATGATAATTGAAAATTACAATGTGAGTCAATGAAATATGTTCTAATCAAAGGAAATTTATTCAAAATATCATTTCATGGATAGTTATTTTGATGCCTTAACCATGTTGAGGCTAATATTACATTACTAGAGGTACATGATAATGAATTCGGAGGTCATTTTAGTAGAAAAGTAATGTCTTATAAAAATTTATGACAAGGGTATTATTTACGTAGAATGGAATAATAATTTCAATAACATGATAAATTATGCCCATGATGTTAGAAACATAGTAGTTTGAATCATACACCATCACAAGAGTTAAAACATATTATCTCACCATGGCCATTATCCCTTTGGGGCATCGACTTAATTGGAAAGATAAATATATAATCATTAGAGTGTCATAGGTTCATTCTTACAACTATCACGTACTTGTAGAAATCGATAGATGCCATATCATTAGCATCAACTACAATTAAATATATATGTAAATTATTGAAGACAAATATTATTTCATGATTTGGACTACCATCAAACATTGTCAAAGAGAATAGATCTTCAATAAAAATAAAATAGTTAATAGATTAGGTGAAAAATACATGATCCATCATACTTTCTCTACACTGTGTTATCCTCAAGGAAATGGACACGAATAATAGATAAATAAAACACTTGAAAATATATTAATAAAAAAATACAATCATGGTAAATATTGGTACAATCAAATTATATATATTCTTTTGGATTTTCGCATAAGCACTCATACACTAGTTAGTGCTACACATTGTTCTATTATTTATGGTATAGAAACTGTGTTATCTTTAGATCTCAAGATGGCATCTTTATGTGTCTCATTAAATTATATTATCAAGGATAATGAATATCAAGAGAAACTATTGCATGAATTACAAATCATAGATGATAGACAAAAACAAGCTATTGAAAATCTCAAAGTTTACCAAGATCGTATAAAGAGGGCATATGGAAAGAAATTTTGCAACCATAAATTTCAAGTTGGTGACTTAGTATTAAAAGAGAATCATAAGAACACTAATGTGAATAAGGAGATCCAATGCAAATTCAATCCTAATTGGTTGTGTCCATTTGTGGTTACAAAAACATTAGGTACATGAGCCTATTGGTTAGCTACACTATAAGGTAAATCCATGAGGAAACTTGTGAATATCCTAAACTTGTGTTGATACTACAAATAAGCATATTATTTTCAAAAATAGAAAGAAAATAAAATATTTAAAACATACAAAAACATTCAAATAATAAATAAATCAAAATTAGGGCCTAAGTATGACATGATTACAAGATTACATTATTTACATATTTTACTTATCATATGTTTGGTAGATTGCATATTATTTTTATATACACATCCATTTCATAGTATATGATTGTGATTAAGGACATACAAGCTATACATGAGCAATTATATATTGGATTCTCCTCTACCTAGTGGCCATGCCAATACTAGGGACATCTTATTCCACAAGTTTCACTGTTACATATTATATCTTTCTATGACCTTCTACCATATTGAGATATCTAGATTGATTACATGTCTTGATAGTTACTCATATCTTACATAGTGTTACATGGATATGATATTTTTCCTAGTGTGACATTGATATATATGGATGGTGTATATTAGTCTTTACTTGGTATATGTTGCATTGATGTTGTTACTCTCTTGAATGATAGGCTAGTATATATTTGTCTATTATGTGTGGCCCATTTGCCTTATTTATGATATATTTAAGTCCATTTATTTTAACATATTTATATGAACTGCATGTGTACCTCAGTTGTGTTTTTTATGACATGTTCATGTCCCTTGCATGCGGTATTTAGCCTTATGTGTGACACTAACTCTAATTCTTGTTGAGATTTTTGTGTTTGTTGATATTGTTGAGATTGAGTGGTGCCATAATCCATATCTACACTTTTATTATATGTTCTTAATCAATTATATTTTCAATGATTATTACTATTGTGTACTTCATTCATGCATTTATCTAGATACGACAATTTTATACCTTGCATTACATATGTTACATACATGCCTTGATGACATATACATTACTATGATGACATACTCTCCACATGTTCATGTGATTATACATGATGTTATCTTTATACATCAAATGATATAGTTAACTTTTATTTTGATATAAATAACTTATAAGACACATCCCTCATCTCAAAATGTGGGATTATAGTTAGCTTGTCATAGAGACACAAGTATATATGAACATAAAATCAAAATTTTGGAACTGGAGTACATATTTCATAGATTCAGAGTGATTTAGACATTATATGAGTTTAATTAAATGACATATATTGGCATATTGGTATAGATTATGGGAGAATATTCCAAGAAAATGCACTTAATTTAGAGAGACTTGAGTATAGATTCATACACACTTAAGTGCATATGCCTAGGTACATGTACAAGTTTACATGAATAAAAATTATAGGTTTTTCACAAATAAATACATTTGAGATAAATGATCTAAGGTTCAGCATATAGATTCATAACATTATATATCAGTTGGCACAGATTCAGGGGCATGATACTAGCTCATACACATACACACTATGATAGTTTACAATTGGCATAGTTCCAAAGGGGCATGATATTGATTCATGTACATTTACACAATTTAAAAGAAGCACTATTATAGTTGTTTATTTGTAAATATATTTTCAATCCACACTGAGTATTGAGAAAACTTTAATATATAAATCCATCTACAGTATTTTTATTCACATTTTTATAGGTAATGTGTGTTTAGGTTCAGTGATGCTCAATGACCATGGTATTACTTCTAGCAGACCTATCATGTGTTTCCAATTATTTATCATATATTAATAGGCATTTGGTTAGTACATTAAACACTTCTTCCCATATTTATAAGGGTTGGAGCATGGTGTCTATTGATGGGGGTTTTAACACACAACCAACAATTAAGTAGGGGTTGTTAGTCCCTCCCTCTCCTAAAAGGAGGGATTTATTGAAAGAAAAAAACTTTCCCCAAGGTCTTGGTAATTAGGTCTTGGTACATAGGGTAATCCATTCAGCTTGTTGTGATAATACCATGTCAAGGGTCTTTGGTGTGTATTTTAGACAAGTCAGTATGCATTGAAATAAAGAGTTGATGCCTAGTGAACTAGCATAATGATCAAACTATAGATAAATATCTGATTCTAAGTGAAAATGTCTATTGTTTATAAGTCTAACAATGCCTAAATTATAAATAGACAAAAGAGCATGCATCCAAGTTAAAATGCTAAATTCAAACTATAATTTAGAAATTATTCTAGAACTAATTTAACATTTTAATAAAAAAAGAAAAAAATAAAGAAGGGCATGAAGAAAAGATAAGAAGAGCCTGTTTTCTAATAATGGCTAGTCCAGTTCATGTGAGTAGAGAAATATTTGCATAGACTAGTCCTTAATCTAAGAATGGTACAATAGTATATAGAATAGAGTAGTAGAGCCAATGAGAAAAATAGAGTCACCATGTACATGCGTAGACCAAGTCTATCAACTAGTAAAGCTCTCAGATAAAGATGTTTCTATAAAGGAATAATTAGAATTCATCAAATGCTCAGTGAGCTACAAACTCAGCTTATAAATAGCCTCAAATCAAAAAATTATTTTATAAATTAAGGAAATGCATGAAAAGTAAAATGACTAGTCCGCTACTCTAAACTCTAATCTACAAGGAACTAACTATGCATAGTCTCCTTTAATCCTAAAAACATTGCCTCAACATAATTCTCTTAGTCCTAAAAAATACCAACCCTTATTATAACACAAGAGCCAATCTTATATAGGCACATAGGCCTGAGGAGTTCAAACTCAACCCAACTTTCCTGCTAATGGTGTAGTTACAAAGATTTCATAAACGTGGTTCAGCAAACAACTCAAGACTTTTGACAAATGAAAGGCATGCCCAATATTTGTGTAATTAATTATCATATGACATATGCTCTTCATGTGATCCTACTATGCATACCATGCTAATTATTCTACGTCTTCCATGAATTAGTTAAACCGTGATTTGATTTTATAAGTCAAATTGAGTGCATAGTCCATTTTTTAGCCTTTGATAGTTTTGATGACTAGATAGGCCATCCATTTCATGCTTGTGTCTCATTTGTTATGTAGCCAACATCTCCTTTATTCTAATGGGTTTTTTTCCACATGGCTCTCTCTCAGGTTCTCTCTATTTATCCCTTACTGTGCACTTAACTTCAACTTCTATGGGCCCTAGTTAACACTTGGTAACTCATTAGTGCCTTAGGATTCATTCTTATTTGTTTACCTTCATATTCTTACCAACCATGTGGCTTGTTTTCATTCACCCAAGATCTTAATCTCTCATCCTATTTGTTATCAAGTGTCACTTTATCGGCCTTCTAGGTTTTTTCCTTTATCATCACAAACAATCTTGCCTCTAAAATCATAGGCTTTGGGATGTTTCCACATGGTGTTATCCCACTCACCTGCATGTCTAGGGCTCTAACATCACTCTTAGTCTACATGGAAATATCTAGGTTAATAGGGTAGTGGAATTATGCCATGTGGCATCATCCCACTAACCTGCTACCCTGAAGAATTTGCATAGGTATCAAAATCCCCAAGATATCAGAGCAGTAGGATTATGTCACATGGCATCCTACTAACCCACTATCCGACTATCCTAGAGTACTATTGACATCATCACCCCATCAGACAACTTTATGAAGAATCAACTAAGTCTTTTGAAGTAGTGAGAAAGTGTTGTGTGCCCCTGGGTAACTATCGATAAAATCAGCTAAGTGTTGAAATCCTATTTTAAACCAGTTGGAGTTAAGAATCATAAAAATGTGCTACATAAATCTAGGAACTTCTTTGGGTACCTACCTAGATTAGAGGCTTTGTGTTTTGTAATAAATATTCCAAGATGTCAGGTTGTCAAGATTGTCCAATATGGCACCATCCCACTAACCTACTACTTTGAGATATCTTCAACTACACAGATGGCTCTAGGGGTTTGCATCATTAGTATTTCATCATGTGGTGTCATCCTATTAACCCTCTTTCCCATAACTATATTGATGTGGATTTTGTATACACAAAGTATTTTAAAAATTTATCAATTATTGATGTTTTTAATCTTATAAGAACCCATCAAGTCTCAATCTCTATGAGTGTAGGCCTTAAGGGGTGTACCAAGAATGTGGTGGGTAAACCATTAGTGTTTCATAGGATTGGTGCTCCTTTACTACCACTTACTACCAATCTAACCATATCCTAAAAACATACCCCTAAGTTTTGCCTCCTCTTTTGCACCCTCCTCTAGTCATTTTATGCCTTCATTATCCCTTCCCTAATCCTAAACCCTTTTCCCATGGTTTATATTTCACTATCATCCCCATCTACCTTGTACTCTAATTGATAAAACTCATTTAGGGTATAGGTCAGCCCCTTGCCGACCTAGACCAAGACCTAATTTTATTTTATCAATAATGATATAGATTTGATTGGGTCAACCCTATTGAATAAACTTTTGAAAAGGTTTAGGGCTAGATTCAACTATATATACACATTCATTTCACCATTTCTTAGAGAGACAACAAGAGTTATTTATTCATTTGGGCTTCTTTACAATCTGCTCTTCTACCATTCTACTTGAGAAGTTATAGCGTAGGCTTTATACATTGAGAAGAATTGTGTCTTATGTAAAAGTCTTGGATGATTTGGCCTTTCTTAGTGATTCTTATAAACCACAACAACCTCTTGCAAAGCACCTTTGGCTAAGGGAGAGATTTAATCTCGATGGGTTCATCTTCAAGGTAAGTATCTTTAGCTTTACTCCTCTATTTTAGTAGATATAAGTAGCATAAGTAATGGCTTTTGAATATATTACTCTCTCCATGCATTAGGGTTTTACCTATACATAGCTTAATTAGGATTCTCTTATGCAATTTTATTTTCATGTTTACTAACCTCCATTTTGTACCACAAGCTTTGGTGAGCACTAGATTATAATTTTACTTTACTTATCATTATACTTTTTGTGAATATGAAAACATTACACCTAGTTTGGGTTATTACATAGTTTTACTTGATAGGAGGCTTTCAAACCCTCCGTAGTGATTTTATTATGGTAATAAATCCCTTGGCTAGGTTTAGTAGGTCCATCTTGGTCATGACCCTAAATATCTAATGTATCAACAATCAGAAGTGTAAGTAGGATTTATCTTCTCTGAGCTAAGATTGATTAATAGATAAATTGCATTTCCCTTTACATATAGATTCTTGTAAGGAATGAAGAATCGAAAGTGTCATGTGGTGCCCTGGGATGGTTTTGTGAAATTAACTAAGTGCCAAAAGCCCTTTTTGAACTAGTTGGAATCTCTGGGTGCCATAAGAAGATAGGATGTGGCTCTAGGAAGCATCAAAACACCTATAATCACAATATAAAGAAACCCATTCAATAAATTAAAATCTTTAAATTCCAATGGCTAATTCATTTATATTAAAATAATTTAGTTCCTCTGAAATGAGAACAAAGGGGCTTGAAAACCTTATGAAGTAAAAAAGCCATTTAAAGTAAAATCAAAGCCAAAAAAATTCAAATTGAGAATAGATTTTGTCCATTTATTATGAAATTGACTAAGTCTAATAAGTGGAACCATATAAATAACTTAGTCAATTTAGATCAAATTAAAGCATAAACAGACTCAATTGATAAGGAAAAGCAACATAAGACTCTGAAATAGTCAAATAATTTGCATAAACCTAAGGTGAAATAGTCTAAAAGGAAGCTTCAAATGAGTTTCAAAATATAAGAAAATAGATAGACTAAGACTTAGTATATTCATGTAAACTCAAATATTAAATGAATACATTTCTAAATGAAAGTTTGGACTGAATGGAAGAAATACAAAGACATCAAACTAAACCATTCAGTCACTTGAAATTTAATCATTTAGATAATTTCCAAGAAGGTTAATTTGAATCAACAACCACAATGAACTCTAAAAGACATAAGATCATACTCTAGATCAAAAAGAGGGTCCCCATTTTTAGATTTAAAATGGGGCATGTATTGCAACTAACAAAGAATGATGACTCCTGCTAGAAAATGCTCCTATGTATTTTGAAAATGTAGAATCTCTGATTTCACAAGAATAAAAAAGCATTATCTATAATCAATTACTTAGATCAAACCAAAATCCAATAGGCACTATTTTATAAGAACAAGTGATATACTAAACTATAATCTTGTCAAAATAATCTATGTGTGTGACCAAGTGATTTATTTATTTCTTTTGCATTCACATGTAGTGATTCAGATTCACGTAAGACCATAACTATTGAAGGAAAATATTATATAATTCAAGTTGGGGGGAAGTGGTTTGGGCATTGCTCTATTGCCAGTCAGGTATTCATAGCCTTGATAGAGATACCTTTGATCCCTTCCAAACAAGTTAAAAAACCTATGGTGGACTCTACCAAGATCACCCTTTCGAGAAAATTTTTAGATATTACATTTTAAATCAATTCTTTTGAAGGGATATTTTATAATTTTATCCATAGAGGGTTGGAGACCTAGCCACGAGTAAAAATAAATCAGCAAACCCTTGATAACTCAATACAAACCAAAATTGAAGCTATGTTGCATTTTCTTCATATATTTTATTAGGTGAATTAGATGGATTTAATCAAGAAAATAGTTGTTCTAAATCCACAGGTTCTGTTACAAATCATTGGCATTTGGAATTTAGGAAATGAAAAAAGAAATAATAATAGTTTCATGCAAAATATTCAAGCAAAATTATAATTAGGTTCTTTGAGTGTCATCTATGTTACTCTTGCAACAACATTTCCTTTCATTTATTCATTTACTAAAGGGGAATATAGAGACAAAAATAGAAAGAACACAAATAAATAAAAGAAGAAAAGGAAAACCTAACTAACAACAAGGGATCAAAAGGAAAATCAGAAAACAAAAAAAAATGAAAAGATAAATTCTTTACATATGTTCTCTAGCAAATGCATGCATAAATCTATCAGACATATGATTCTTTAGGATTTTGAGAAGGGTAGATGGAACACCAATTTTATTATATTATGCCCTTTATGATGTAAAACACTATCCGATAAATTTTTATCAATGTTTAGTTCATGCAATCCAAACAAATTAGGACCATAAAATTATGCATTATGTTTGCACCTAATTTGTAGAAAGCATGAGGGATAGGTTAGAGAAAATACCTCAACCCATACATTTATTTTCAATGAGGGATTAGGTTGGGTACTCATATATACCAAACTAATTTAAAGATCCAACCTGAAAGTGGCATGTTTTTAATTGTATCTAGTAGATGAGTCACTTGTGTTAAGGTGTGGAGCCTAAAAGCTTCACATATGAGCGCATTACATAGTTGCAGGTTTACACAGTCACCAGCATCGGTTAGGAGCGACCGACGTCGATCAGGAGCAGTTGGAGGAACGCCGGCATCGGCAGAGGATCGGCCGACGATGGTCACAGGCAAACAGGCAGGAACCAGCGTCGGTTACATGTGCGTCCTGAATGCTATTTCTGAGGACAGAAGCGAGTGTTTGCATGATGAGTTTAAGTCTTAGTCTTAAGTTCACGTTTCTATTATTAGCAAGATTGTTTTTAGAGCCCTTGTTCAAGAGGCTTAACTGTTGGTTGTAAGTGCATGCTCAAGTTTCCTAATTCTATATGTAGGAAAGATCTTCTTAGCTTATTGTGTGAGTATGAGTAGAACATTGTGAATGTTTGAAGGACAGTACAGAGTTGTATCAATCCAGGTTGTTGGAATTGATTGTACTTGAGAGAGAGAGCTCTTGAGGAATAGAGATCTAGAGAGAGATCTTGTGCATCTGAGAGAGGTGTGGAAGAAAGAAGTTTCTTCAATTGTATTCCTTTTGTAAAGAGTTTTAATACAAGTTTTCAGGGTGGTTTCTTGTATCTCTTGTTCTGTGTTATTTATCATTCTAGTTGCTTATCTATCTAATTTAATTTTTTGTTTATTGCTTTTATAAGTGTAATCATTGTTGGTTGATCCCCAACAAGTGGTATCAGAGCTCAGGTTCACTAATAGGTGGTTCAGATCTGTGTAGTGTATTGATTACAGGTTGCTCACAGGGGTTTCTGCAGGGATTTCTGTTTGAGTGGGAGAAGCAATGGCAGAAGAAAGTAAATTGAGAATGGAGAAGTTTAATGGCAAGAACTATCAACATTGGAGAATGCAGATAGAGGACTATCTGTATCAAAAAGATCTTTACTTACCGTTAGGTGGGATTGCAAAGAAGCCCAAGGACATGGAGGATGAAGAATGGGAAGTTCTTGACAGAAAGGCTCTGGGGTCTATAAGACTAAATTTGGCATCCATTATGATATCTAATTTATCACAGGCAAAAACAACGGTAGAGCTAATGACTATGTTAGCAAATTTGTATGAAAAACCCTCAGCTTCTAATAAGGTATATCTTATGAAGCAGTTATTTAATTTGCATATGCAAGAAGGTGGATCTGTATCTAATCACCTGAATGATTTCCATGGAATTGTTAATCAATTAAGTTCAGTCAATATTGTATTTGATGATGAAATAAAAGCTCTTTTAATATTATGTTCTTTGCCTGAAAGCTGGCATGGCTTGGTAATGGCAGTTTCTAATACTACATCTGCTTCGAATATTTTAAAAGTAGAGGATGTTGTTAGTGTTATCTTGAATGAGGAAATTCATAGGAAAAGCACAGAAGAGACATCTGAGAATGCTTTAAATCTCAAGAGTAGGGGAAGGCAAAAAGAGAAGAGAAAGAGGAGATCAAGATCTAAGTCTAAGGGGAGAGGTAGATCCAAATCCAGAAATGGCAGAAGGCCACAATGCTGGAATTGTGGAAAGTTGGGGCACATAAGCAGAGATTGCTGGTCAAAGCCTAAGGAGGATAATCAGCATGAAGGAAAGGAAGAGGCAAAGGTTGCAGGTATTGCACAAGATGCTCTAATTTTCTCTTTACATAATAATATAGAATCTTTTGTATTAGATTCTGGTGCATATTTCCATGCTACCCCTAACAGAGAATATTTCAGTGACTATATCCATGGAGATTTTGGAATAGTGTACTTAGGGGATGATGAGCCTTGTAAGATTATTGGCAAAGGTAAAGTGCAGCTAAAGATGCAGAATGGCAACACATGGGTGTTGAGAGATGTGATGCATGTTCCTATCTTGAAGAGAAATTTGATTTCTGTAGGAAAGTTAGGGGATGAGGGTTGTACAGTAACTCTCACAGCAGAATCTTGGAAGGTGACCAAGGGTGCACTTGTTATGGCCAGAGGTAAGAGAGTAGGTACTCTCTATTTATGTAATTATGTTACTGACATTTCTCCTTCTATATTATCTACTTCAGATGTGGATGCTAAATTGTGGCACTCAATGCTTGGCCATATGAGTGAGAAGGGGATGTCAATTCTTAAGTCTAAAGGTAAGCTTTCAGATTTAAAAAGTATGGATCTAGAATTTTGTGAGCATTGTGTATTTGGAAAACAGAAAAGGGTTAGTTTTCTCAAGACTGGATCTACTAAGAAAAGGCATAAGTTCCAGCTTGTTCACACATATGTGTGGGGACCGGCTCAGGTAGCTTCTATTGGAGGATCACAGTACTATGTTACGTTCATAGATGATGCTACAAGAAAGGTATGGATCTACTGTATTAAAAAGAAATCTGATGTATTTGAGAATTTTAAGATTTAGAAAGCTATGGTTGAGAATGAAACAGGTAGAAGATTGAAGTGCTTGAGATTTGACAATGGCGGTGAGTTCTGCAGTCTTAAGTTTAACTGGTATTGTTACACACATGGAATCCATAGGCAAAGGATGGTTCCAAGGACACCTCAGCAGAATGGTATTGCTGAAAGGATGAATAGAACAATCATGGAGTGTGCAAGATGTATGAGATTGCATGCTGGGTTGCCCTTAGAGTTTTGGGCAGAAGATGTTGACACCGCAGTGTACCTGATTAACAGAGGACCCTCTACAGCTTTGGATGGTGGAATCCCAGAAGAGGCATGGACATGTAAAAAGGTAGATCTCTCATATCTCAAAGTTTTTGGTTGTGAAGCCTTTGTGCACATAGATAAGGAAAATAGAAAGAAGCTTGATGCTAAGTCTATGAGGTGCACATTTATTGGCTATGGCTCAGATGATTTTGGTTTCAGATTTTGGAATCTAGGAACTAACAAGGTAATTAGGAGCCGTGATATTGTTTTCAATGAAAGAGTGATGTATAGTGATCAGATGAGTAAGCTAAATCAATCTGGGCAGAGCAATGGAGAATTGGACGAAGTGATGGTCCAAAATGAGCTCGCGAGAAAAAGAAATAATCACTTGTAGGAAAACACAGAGACCGACGTCGGCAGGTTAGGAATCGGCATCGGTAGTATAGAAACTGATGTCGGTCATGCAGAGACTGACGTTGGTAGAACAGGCACTGACGTCAGCCAGGAAGAATTAGCGTTGGCCAGTAACAGGTCTACAGGTGGCTGAGGTCGGTCACTGTCAGAGAATTTGGGTGGACAGTGTGTTGAGAACGAGTCTAAGACACCCATCAGGAGGTCAGAAAGGGTAAGTAAGCCTCCAATTAGATATTCTCCTTCTTTATACTATTTATTGCTAACTGATGGTGGAGAACCAAAGAGTTTTGAAGAAGCATTACAGGTGGAGTCCAAGAGTCAGTGGGAGCGTGGCATGGTTGAGGAGATGGAGTCCTTAAGAGAGAACCAAACATGGGATTTGGTTGAGTTGCCAGCTGGTAAGAGGACACTGAAGAACAGATGGACATACAGGTTGAAGGAAGGTGAGAATGGATAGATGAGATATAAGGCCAGATTGGTAGTGAAAGGATTTGCACAAAAGCCAGGTATTGATTTTGGTGAGATTTTTTCTCCTGTTGTTAAAATGACTTCTGTACAGGTTGTATTGTCTTTGGTTGCTTTTGAGGATTTGCATCTTGAGCAGCTAGATGTTAAGACATCATTTCTTCATGGTGATTTGGATGAGGAAATATACATGGAATAGCCAGAAGGATTTGAGGTCAAGGGTAAGGAGAATTTAGTGTGCAGATTGAAGAAAAGCTTGTATGGCCTCAAGCAAGCTCCTAGACAGTGGTATTTGAAATTTGACAGGTTTATGACTGAGCATGGCTACAGTAGGTGTCAATCTGACCATTGTGTGTATTTCAAGAGATTTGATAATGGTAGATATATTATTATATTGTTGTATGTAGATGATATGCTGGTTTCAGGATCACACATGCAGGATATCTCTGAGCTTAAGGTGAAATTAGCTCAAACGTTTGCTATGAAGGATTTGGGAGCAGCTAAGAAAATCCTTGGTATGAGCATTAAGAGAGATAGGAAAAATCACAGGTTGATATTGTCTCAAGAGGATTATGTGGACAAGGTGTTGAAATGGCTCAATATGCAAGATGTTAAACCGGTAAGCACACCTTTGGCTGGACATTTTAAGTTGAGTAAAGAACAATGTCCTATTTTACATGATGAGGTAGAGTACATGAGTAAGGTTCCATATTCTTCTGCAGTAGGAAGTTTGATGTATGCAATGGTGTGTACTAGACCAGATATTGCCCAAGCAGTGGGAGTTGTAAGTAAGTATATGGCCAATCCAGGGAAGGAACATTGGAAAGCAGTTCAGTGGATCCTTAGATATCTGAGAGGAACCAGCAGTAGGCACTTGTGCTATGGAGGTTCAGATACTTCTCTACATGGTTATGTAGATTCAGATATGGTAGGTGATTTGGATGGCAGGAGGAGCACCACAGGTTATGTTTTCACTGTAGGTGGAACGGCGGTTAGCTGGATATCAAAGTTGCAGAAGGTTGTTGCCTTGTCAACTACAGAAGCAGAGTATATTGCAGCCACAGAAGCTAGCAAAGAGATGATATGGATGACACGGTTCATGGAAGAGCTTGGAAGGTAGCATGGGAGTTGCAGATTGTATAGTGACAGTTAGAGTGCAATCCATTTGGCTAAGAATTCAGCCTTTCATTCAAGAACCAAGCACATACAGCTAAGGTACCACTTCATACGGCAGGTATTGGAAGATGGTGAGTTGAAGCTGGAGAAGATCCATACAGATAGGAATCCTGCTGATATGTTAACCAAGCTGGTTACTAAGGAGAAGTTGAATCTTCATTCAACTTTTGTTGGTCTTCATGATTGAGTTGAAGATGGAGGAGCTAGAAGATGTTGCTGTACAGGTACTGGTGCAGCTGTTTATCTCCAAGTGGGAGATTGTTAAGGTGTGGAGCCTAAAAGCTTCACATATGAGTGCATTACATAGTTGTAGGTTTACACAGTCACCGACATCGGTCAGGAGCGACCGACATCGGTCAGGAGTATTTGGAGGAACGGTGGTGTCGGCAGAGGATCGGCCGACGATGGTCATAGGCAAACAGGCAGGAACCGGCGTCGGTTACCTGTGCGTCCAGAATGTTATTTCCAAGGACAGAAGTGAGTGTTTGCATGATGAGTTTAAGTCTTAGTCTTAAGTTTGCATTTCTATTATTATCAAGATTGTTTTTAGAGCCCTTGTTCAAGAGGCTTAACTGTTGGTTGTAAGTGCATGCTCAAGTTTCCTAATTCTATATGTAGGAAAGATCTTCTTAGCTTATTGTGTGAGTATGAGTAGAACATTGTGAATGTTTGAAGGACAGTACAGAGTTGTATCAATCTAGGTTGTTGGAATTGATTGTACTTGAGAGAGAGAGCTCTTGAGGAATAGAGATCTAGAGAGAGATCTTGTGCATCTGAGAGAGGTGTGGAAGAAAGAAGTTTCTTCAATTGTATTCCTTTTGTAAAGAGTTTTAATACAAGTTTTCAGGGTGGTTTCTTGCATCTCTTGTTCTGTGCTATTTATCATTCTAGTTGCTTATCTATCTGATTTAATTTCGCATTTATTGCTTTTACAAGTGTAATCATTGTTGGTTGATCCCCAACAACTTGGTTATTTCTCTTATATGCAAATGGATGTCTGCATTGCATCCCCTTTATTATTATTGGCATCTAGAAGGTATGGGAATGTTTTAGGTTCTTCCCATTTTAAATAACTTATGAATTTTCATCAATATCTAAAGTATGTGGAGAGATGGGTTGGATAAGGTCATTCTTAGCTTAAACCTCCATTGGCATGATTTCTTCATTCAAGACATTATGTTCATGACTTTCCATTCTAATTTATTATATTAATGAGAGAAGCATTTGAGTGCTATCAACTTATTTAGAGGTGAGGCTAAATTGAGGAGAGAGGTCATCAATTTTGGAATCCTCTAGCTCTGTCTCTTCAGAGGGACATCCACCTTCTTAGTTTTTTCCTTGTGTAAGTAGCTTAACTAGTCATAACTTTCTCTTTTTGTTCCATCCTCTTCAAATGATAAGAGGGAAGATAAACTACTACCAATGATTTGTTGAAAATCTTAGATCAATTTGCTAAAAATAGGAGTTGCAGTCAAGGATAAGAATGCTCCAAATGTATAGTATGCATCTTCATCATCCAATATCTCTAACTCCTCTAGTTGTTCTTTTGACTGATCCCAAGAGAGGCCAATTGTTCATTTTACATATGCATCTTCTCATCAATTTGAGTTTCAACCACCAAGCTACTTTTTATAATGTATTTTTGCTCATCTTTGGAGTCATCATCATTACTAGTATAGCCTTTAAATAATGGATCAGGATTGTGAGATGGGATGTCCTCAATGTGCATGATCATCTCTACATTAGTAGTGTAACTTGATTCATAGACTCCAAATGATTCATTATGGTATGCAACTTCATAGCTTGGATTGCACATTGCCTTTTGATTATTTCTTATAATAATGGTGTTGGATTAGTAACACCACCAAAATATATAGAATAGCTAACATCATAAGAAATAACCTGCTAATTTTACATAGAATTAACTAAGTTAAATGCATTAAATAAACAAGTAGGGCTCTCATCTATCACAAGGAAGTTTGTTTGGATGAAAACTTGGGGAAATACTTGGTAATGAGGCACAAATTTGTCCATGGGCTAACTTGAAGGCATGTAACTCAGGATTTTGGGGTGAAATACCCTGAGTCATTAAATGTTACTATACATCAATAGTCTCTTGGTAAACCGATGCTAATAAGAGAGAAGAGGGGTTCATCTTAATGAACATAATAGTAAAAGTATTTAGACCATTGAGATATAAACCCATGGTTGCATCCTCTAATTACATAAAATATCCTTTAACCTAGTGTATAGTTGATGAAATCTATGGTTGATACACTAATTGTCTCATTAGGCTCTTTATAGGTTGTGGTAAATTGGTACAACAAGATAGAAGGGTCAATGGGTATGCTAAAATGGTTAAGTAATAGGCTCTAAAATATGTACCATGTCGTGATGCACCGACCAAGGTACCAATAATAAGTAGTTTTATCCAACAAAAATGGGAATAGGTGATAAGACACTTCTTCATGTTAACTATGCTTCCTGATAAGGGCTTCTATAAAAGCCTAGATGTGCTTCTCATTAGTTGAACTTCCATCATGGATATACTATACGTAAAACTTGTGGGGGTCATTGGGAGAGTCATGGGAAGGTCTTGGAATGTCCATAGAGTAACCACATCTTCTTATATAAGCTAAATTCATTGGAAGACTTAAATAAAAAAATTTCCAATCTAAGAACCTATAAAACAACTAGGAAACTCTTCAAAAATACAAAACATGTCTGGAATTCACCATTCGTCCCTCTTAGCACCAAAACATGTTAATGTGGTTTTATCACATAACCAATAATTAGGCAGGGATTGTTAGTCCCTCCCTCTCCTAAAAGAAGGGATTTCTTGCAAGAATAAAACCTTCCCTGAGGTATTGGTTACTAGGTCTTGGTATGTAGGGTAATCTAGTTAGCTCTTTGTGACCATGCTATGTCAAAAGTATTCGATGTGTATTTTAGACAAGTTAGTATGCATTGAAATAAAGAGTAGATGCCTAGCAAACCAGTAAAATGATAAAACTATAAATAAATAGTTGATTTAAAATGAAAATGTCTATTGCTTATAATTCCAATAATGCCTAAATGAGCAATAGACAAAATAACATGCATCCAAGTTAAAATGCTAAATTTAAACTGTATCTCAAAAATTATTCTAAAACTAATCTAACACTCTGATAAAAAAGATCAAAAGATAGAAGGGCAAGGAGAAAATAAAATAAGAACCCACTTTCTAATGATGGTCAGCCTGATTCCAGTAAGCAAATAAATCCTTGCATAGATCATTCCTTAGTTGATTCAGACCTAGCACAACTCTAGCTAAGGATGGTGAAATATTTTATGGTTCAAATTAGAAGAGATAATGAGGAAAATAGAGTCACCATATACATGTACATACCTAGTCTATCAATTAACAAAGCTCTCAGATATATATGTTTTTATGAAGGATCAATTAGAATTCATCAAATGCTCAATGAGCTACAAACTTAGCTTCCAAACAACTTCAACTCAAAAACTATTCTAGAAAGAAGGGAAATACATGAAAAGGAAAATGACTGGTCTGCTACTCTAAACTTTAATCTATAAGGAGCCAGCTAGGCATAGTCCCCTTTAATTCTAAAAAGAACTACCTAAGCATAATTCTCTTAGTATTGAAAAATACCAACCCTTATTACAACTCAAGAGTCGATCTTATTAAAGGCATGGAGGCTTGAGGAGTTCAAAATCAACCTAACTTTCCTATTAATGGGGTAGTTATAAAGATTCTATGAACATGGTTGAGAAGGCAGCTTGAGACTTCTGATAAATTAAAGGCATGCCTAGAATTTATATAACTGATTACCATGGGGTGTATTTTTATGCTATTTGTGTGATCCTACTATGCACACCATGTTAATACTTCCACCTCATCCCTGAATCAATTTAACTATGATTTGATTCTACAAATCAAATTGAGTGTGCAATCTATTCTTTAAACCTTGATAGTTTTGACATCCAAATAGACCATTAATTTCATGTTTATATCTCAATATCTACATAGCCATTTTGTCCTTCATTTTTATAGGTTCCCTACCATGTGGCTCTCTCTTAGATTCTCTCTTTTCTCCCTTACTACACACTTAGCTTCTACTTCTGTGGGCCCCAATTAACACTTGGTAGCTTGTCAGCACCCTTAAGCTTCATCCTTCTTTGTTCACCTTCATCTTTTTCCCAACCATGTGGCATCTTTTCATTCACTCAGGCTCTTGAACTCTCAACCCCTTCACTACCAAATGTCACTTTCTTGGCCTATTGGGATTTTTCCTTTTCAGCATAAACAGTCTTACCTCAAAGATCATAGGATCTAGGATGTCACCATATGGTGTCATCCCACTCACCCACTTACCCAAGGATTTGACATCACCTCTATCTTACACACAAATCTCTAGGTTAGTAGGGAAATAGGATTATGCCATGTGGCATCATCCCACTAACCTAATAACTTGAAGGCTTTTTATAGATACTAACATCCCTAAGATATCCAAGTAATAGGATTATGCCACATGGCATCATCCCGCTAACCCCTAAACTACTAGCCTATAGCACTGTTGATGTCATGACCCTGTCAGGCATATTTTTAAATAATTTACTAAGTCTTTTAAATTAGAAGAAAAGTGTTGTTTGTCCCTGTGTAACTATCAATGAAAGTAGTTAAGTGCTGAAATTGTTTTTAAACCGATTGGAGTTGTCAAGAGTTGTGGAAAGGTGCCATGAGGTTCTGGGAGATTTTTTGAGTATCCACCCAGATCATAGGCTCTATGCTTTATATGAACTAATCTAAGATGTCAGGTCATCAAAATTATGCCACATAGAACCATCCTACTAACCCATTACTTTGAGAGATATTCAACTACATGAATGGCTATAGGGCTCTGGGTCATTGAGATTTCATCATGTGGCATCATCTCACTAATCCACTTGATTTGAACTCTAATGATATGAATTATATCAAGGAGATTTATTGAAAATTGACTAAGTCTTTCAAAGAATTAAAAAAGTGTTATATGGCCCTGGGATGCTTTTATGAAATCAGATAAGAGTGGAAAGCCCATTTTGAATTGTCTAAAACCTTTGGGTGCTATGAGAAGATGACATGTGGCTTTGGGAAGCATTAAAACACCTATGGGAACAATAGAAAGAAACCCAAATAGAAAATTTAGATCTTTAAAAGCTAAAAACTAAATCATTTAAATTCAAATGGCTAAGTTCCTATGAAATGAGAACAAAAGGGCACGGAGATCTTACGAAGGAAAAATCCATTTAAATTAAACTCAAATCCAAACTGTGTCAAATTAAAAGAAAAATTGTTCTATTTGTTATGAAATCAACTAAATCTAAGAAGTAGAACCATATAAATAACTTAGTTAATTTAGATTGAATTAAAGTAGAAATGGACTCAATTACTAAGGAAAAGCAGCAAAAAAATCTGAAATAGTTAGATAATTTGCATTAACTTAAGGTGAAATAGTCTAAAAGGAGGCTTTGGATGAGTTTCAAAATACAAGAAAATAAATAGACTAAGACTTAGTATATTCATGTAAACTCAGATATTAAATGAAAGCTTAGACTAAATTGAAGAAAGACAAAGACATCAAACTAAACCATTTTATCACTTAAAACTTAATCATTTAGAGAATTTCCAAGAAGGTTGATTTGAATCAACAACCACAATGAACTCTTGAAACACATAAGATTAGACTCTAGAGCAAAAAGAGGGTCCCCACTTTCAAACAACAGGCATATTGTGCAAACAACAATAGTGTCTTCCTAGCCTAATAGCTTGGATAATTACATGAAATATGGGTTTTGATCATCCTTAATTTATCCATAGTTTAATAATAATAACCACTCTCCAAGTGCTTCAATAAAATCACCTTTCTTTAATGCTTCAATAGGGAAGCATCATCTCTAAAAAGTTTCAAGGGCAACATGGTTTTCACCAAATCACAGGTGTACTCCTTCCTTGATATTTAATTTTAAAATATCAAGTTCATATTTCAAAATTCAATCTATATACATTGACTACCATAATTTTGTGTAGGTTTTGATTTAAAATGACCTACACAACTAAATATTCCCATAAAATACAAAGTGTTTTTTACACATTTAGGTATATCTTTCCCTTTTACTTTGGTATTTTTTTAGTATAATAAAAAGGGTGATTTTTTAGACACTAAAATATGGTATTAATTACTTTACAATAACAATCTTAACATACATTTATAGGGCATGACTTATGTGCACAAATACGGTCCTAACTCATGATTTCACCCTATCCTAGTGCTTTATATGGGTCTAACCCTATGTTATATTGTTATAGACCTATAAGAACCTCATTGTCTACTTCAAACCTACATATTATCCTTTATAGATATGCCCAGATGCCCTTTTTAGTCCTCATATGTATGGATCACTATCATCAGACTAGGTTCACATCACTAGTTGATAATAACTTGACCCTAACAGTCCAACCCTCTCAAAAAAAAATCATTTTTTAAATCTAAGACATTCTTATGGGTTAGTCCATATATTTTCTATAATGTAGCATGATAAATTACCTAATTGGACTCATATATATAGAAATCAAAGCCTCACTTGATAGGGGACTAGGCACTTATCTAATACACATATATACACTATTTCACATTGATGAAAACTAACCTATTCCTTATAAATTCAAAACAATCACTAGGATTAGTCACAAGCCAAGTTTTAAGCATACCAAATCCAAGTTAAAGCAAACATTGTCAATTATCAAATCTAAATCATTAGTTGCATTCATATAGCCAAGGATCACAATTACAAAATCATGCTAAGTGTGAGAAATATATGTGGCTATTTACCTCCTTGAAACATTAGATACATAGTAAAAATTCAATATGGATTCAGTTTAGGCCATTATACTTTCCCATTTTTTTTAGGTTTATATCCTTCACAATCACACCTAGGGTTCCAAGGTGAAGGAGATTTTTCTTGGGTTATGTGCATCATCAAATTCATGGTCATTGATACCTTTTTATACATAGGTCACTACCGACCATTATAAGTTAGTATTAATAGTCGATACTGACATGTATCTAATGAAACCAACCTTTCACTAATAGAAACACAATTCCAAAAACTAATAAATCATATGCCTGCATTAGTATATTTTCCACCATTAGAACACAATCACTTTCAAACAATAAATCAAGAAATTTAAGTACTTATCCATTTGTTGTATTTATTTTATTTAGCATATGTCACTTATCAAATCACTACTATAAATTTTGATATTTTACATTCATGTGTATGCTTGAATGTCATATCTTAGTATTTTAATTCACATACTAGTTTTTTTATTAAATAGATTAAGTAATTCATCTTTATCAAAATTAGGGTAAAAAAAGTATATATAAGATCAATTCATGTGTAATTAGTTTCATTAGAAAAATCTCATTAATAGAATGGTTATATAAATATGTAACCTATATAGATGTACTAAGATTCCCCTAGTATAGGCATGCCTCCATTGTGTAAATGTAGCCCCTAGGTGTATGAATATAACACATCTATATGTACATGCCATATTTAACCTGTATGTCATGCATCCCACTCATGAAACCATGAAAATAATGTGCATAAAATATGAATATGTAATCTAACATGTATATGATAAATAACATAAATGAATTATGTATACTAGCAACACATGTCATTTATTGGTCCTAATTTTTATTCTATGAATATTTTAATTTTTGTATTTGTTGAATTTTTTGGATTTTTTGTATGTTGATTTATGTTCATGCTAACTAATGATCCCATCAGTGGGATGCTCACATGCAAGTCCAAATTGATCGTGGTGAATGTTACCTATCATAGACAAGTAGTAACACATGCATCTGAATCTAGATCTAAGAAGTGATCTCATGTTATAGCTTATCAATTTTGGTCATCATAGTGAACATGGACCTATGTACCTTGTGTATATAAATAAACCATAGTCGCATGTGACTTAATTTTTACCCAAGGTGTATGAGATGGTGTTTGTAATGGAACACACAGATTGACCTATAGAACAACTTAGGATGTGATTGACTAGATAACATATATTATGTAACTAGAATATAAATATGATGTAGTAGATGTTGAAATATTGGTCTTGTAGGAATATCATTTAGCAAGCTCTAAATACCCTTCATCAAATAAACCTACATAGGTTGTATAACTAGTTGTGGGATATGTTTCGAAGGAAATTTTAATGGCTAAATAAGATACTCATAAGGAATACCTAGAACTATAACCACTTAGTTGGTATAGATATACTTCACACATCAATGTATTGAAGATGGTACTACATGAATCTTATGTATCCATGGATGTCCTAGTAGCATGTCAAATTACCCCATATTGGTTAAAAATAATAACAAAGTATAAACTTATGTTGGGCCTTCCAAAAGTGGTAGCACAATATTCCCAAAAGAATTTCATCTCTTTCAATCAAATCCTTTTACTATTTTTTTATGTCAAGCAAGTCCTCATGTGTGGATTCAAGACTAGTGAGTAGTTCATAGTGAAAATGTTTTCACTAGACCATTTATCCACCATAACATTGTGTATGATATTTGAGTTAATGTAATTACACAAAAACAATGACACAATCATTTTGAATAATCTCATTGTCAATAAATGTAATTTTAGATTGTTATATAAATGTGCTTGTAATTTTACCAATAATACCATCTATAGGATGTTCCTCTTTAGTCCTAGAAGTGAATAAAGCTAGAGGAGGATGTGATTTGTAAGTTATATGCACCTTAGGATTAGTCTTGGTATCTTTTTGTGCTTTAATTACATTTTCCTCAATTATTTAATATATATTATGTTTTAACCCAAGCATTTGTTCATAGAATATCTAGCACATTTTTTATAATCATAATATACATTGATGTTGAATCCATTAGATGGAGCCTTATTCATATCAACCTTTTTTGTGTGGTATATATATGAAACTATACTCAAGTACCTTCTTATTATCTTATGTGGATGTTTGGATAATCATGAAAATTGCCTCCTTTGAGGAGCCACTAATACAAGTCGGTTAGTAGGTTGTGATATTATGCTAATTATGACTTTTTCCTCATTCTTGTTATCATCCATTGATTTAATATAAAATTTTATAATATAATTAGTTGTATGATTGGACCCATATTATAATTTGTGTTAGGTTGTGGAGCTAAAAGCTTCAACTGTTTGCAGACATGGAGGAGTTGTTGAGTGTCATAGTCACTAGCATCGGTCAGGCCAACCGATGTCGGTCAGGGGTGAAAAAAAGGGCAACCAACATCGACAGGAATTGGCTGATGTCGATCATCTCTAGTCAGACAGGGATTGACATCCGTCGCCTGTGTAGTTCCAAAACTGTTCGTTGCATGAATAGTTAGTTTGTTGAACTGATTGTTTGCATGTAAAGGCTATTTTGAGTCTTGAGTTGTGTGTCTAGATTAAGATTATAAGTCATGGTTTAGTCTGGGATCTATTTATAGACCCATTGGCATGTATTGTAATTATGAGCAAATATAGGAAGGCAAGGTAGATCCTTCCAATTGTAAGAACAGGTTGATCTGCAGGATTGTTGCAAGATCAGGGAGAAGTTCTACATGTGTAAGTAAGATCATTTGAGTTGTAGGTTGTTGCAAGTTCATGGGAGATCTACTTGAAGTACTTTGAGTACTTGTGTACTGCCAGGGTTATTACTAACTGGTTGGAGGTGAACGCCAATTCTGTGTTTGAGTTGTGTGTTGGGACCATTTTTGGTAGGAGAGTGAACTCTTGATTGAGAATTATTGGGAGCCCTTGAGGTGTGTGGGAATCCTCACAAAGGTGGAAGAAGTGGCATCTTCTTTATTGTATTTTCTTTTTGGATGAGTATTAATACAATTTTGTGTATTGTCTCTCATATTCTGTGTTATTTGTGAATTCTAGTTACTTGTTGCTTCTGGTTAATTCTGCATGTTTAGTTGCTTATACAAGGTAATAATATTGTGCTCTTATTGAGGAGCAAGATATTGACAAGTGAAATCATAGTTTGTTGTTCTATATTCCCCATCAATTGGTATCAGAGCTTTTGGTTGGGTTACTAACAGGTTGTATCAGATCTGGTTAGTGTGTGTTGATTACAGGTTACTCACAGGTGTTTTTATTTGAGTGGGAGTATAGCAATGGCAGAAGAAAGTAAGCTATGAATGGAGAAGTTTAATGGCAAGAACTATCAATTATGGAGGATGTAGATAGAAAATTATCTGTATCAAAAATATTTTTACTTACCATTGGGTGGGGTTGCATGCAAGCCCCTAGAAATGAAGGATGAAGAATGGAAGGTTCTTGATCGAAAGGCTCTGGGATCTATAAGGTTGAGCCTTGCATCGTCTGTGATTTCCAACTTATCACAGGCTAAGACAATGGTAGAGTTGATGAAATCTTTGGCAAATTTATATGAAAAACCCTCAGCTTTGAATAAGGTATTTCTTATGAAGCAATTATTTAATTTGTAAATGTTGGAAGGTGGATCTGTACATAGTCATCTTAGTGATTTTCATGGTTTGGTAAACCAGTTAAATTCAGTCAATATTGTTTTTGATGATGAAATTAAGGCTCTCTTAATCTTATGCTCATTACCTGAAAGTTGGGAGAGTTTGGTAATGGCAGTTAGTAATATTGTGTCTGCTTCAAAAATCTTATAAGTGGATGATGTTGTGAGTGTAATCTTGAATGAAAAAATTCATAGGAAAAGCACAGGTGAATCATTAGGGAATGCTTTGAGTGTTGAAAGTAGGGTAAGGCAAAGAGAGAAGATCGAGCATGGGAGATCAAGGTCAAAGATAGGCAGGAGATCCAAGTCCAGGTATGGCAGAATAACCTGCTGGAAATGTGGAAAGCAAGGGCATGTAAAGATAGATTACTGGGTGAATGAATATCAGCATGAAGGATATGAAGAAGAAGATGTTGCAGATTTTGTTGCACATGATGCTCTTGTATGTTCCTTAAATAAAGTAAAATCTTGGGTTTTAGATTATGGTGCCTCTTTCCATGCATCCCCAAATAGGGAATTTTTTCATGAATATGTCTAGGGAGACTTTGGAGAAATTTATTTAGGGGATGGTAAGCCTTGTCAAATGGTTGGTAAAGGGAAAGTGAAGCTGAAATTGTAGACAAGTAACACATAGGTGTTGAAGGAGGTCATGCATGTCCCAGTCCTGAAGTAGAGTTTGATTTCTATTGGAAAGTTGGGTGATGAGGGTTGCAAAGTAACTCTCACAGCGGACTCTTGAAAGGTTACCAAGGGTGCACTTGTTGTAGCAAGAGGTAAGAAAGTAGGTACACTTTATTTATCTACTTGTATTACTGATTCTCCTTCTAGTTTATCTACTTCAACTATAGATTCGAAGATGTGGCTTAATAGGCTTGGTCACATGAATAAGAAGGGGATGCATGTTCTTGAGTCAAAGGGTATGCTTACGGATTTGAAAAGCATGGATCGAGATTTCTGTAAGCAAAGGAAGAAAGTGACGTTTCTTGAGAAATCTGATGTTCATGACAAGAACATGAAATCCTTAGTTTTCAAGGAGAAGATGACAGACAAAGATCAGTGTAAGGGGCTGAAGAATTCTAAGTAGAGCAAGGTTGATATGGACAAGGGTTTGATATAAAAGGAGCTCACGGGTAGAAGTCATCACTCATAAGTAAAACACAGAGACCGACATTGGTTTGAAAACTGACATCAGCATCCAGATAGGGACCAACATCGGCTATGTACAACCCGATGTTAGTGACTCAGGATAGATAAACACCAGTGTCAATCAGGGAGAACCAACATCAGCGATGAGGTAGTCGCATGGAACCGACGTTGGTCGGGTGCAGACTGAGATGTGACCGGCATCGGTCACTAGGACAGATTTTGGGCAGATAGCAAGCTATCAAGGAGTCTCAAGTGCCCATATGGAGGACTTAAAGGGTAAGTAAGCCTCAAATTCATCATTTCCCTTTTTTACACTACTTGTTGCTCGCTGATGGTCAAGAACTAGGAAGTTATTAAAGAAGCAGTGCAGGTAGATCTAGGAAACAGTGGGAGCTTGGCATAGATGAAGGATGTGATTCCTTGAAGAAGAACCAAATAGGAGTTTTTTGGTGGAGTTTCCAACTGGAAGAAAGCAATGAGAGACGAATGGATTTTTAGGATAAAGAAGAGCAAGAATGGACACGTGAGATAGAAGGCTAGGGTATATGGTCTTGAGTAAGCTAAAGGACAATGGAGGTTTGACCATTGTGTTTCTCTTTACCAGGTTGGATAATATTAGCTACATTATCTTGTTTTTGTATGTTGTGCTTGTAGCAGGGTCACATATGTAGGGAGTTGTTGAACTAAAGGTAAAGTTAGTTTAGAGGTATGTCATGAGGAATCTGGGAGCAGCAAGATTCTTTGGCATGAGTGTGTTCTAGGGACATGGAAGGTCACAGGTTGATTTTGTCTGCAGATGATTGTGTGAAACCAGTTAGCACGGCGATGGTTAGACAGTTCTATAAACAGTGTCTTGATTCACATGATGAGGTTAAGTGCATGGTATGTACTAGACCTAAGTTTTCCCAAGCAGTGGGAGCTATCAGAAAGTTTGGAGCCAATCTGGGAAAGAAGCACTGGAGGGCAGTTCAGTGGATTCTCAGGTATTTTAGAGGGACGAGCAGCAGGTGCACATGCTATGCAGGGTCAAGTTCTTTTCTACATAGGTTTGTAGATGCGGATGTGGCAGGTGATTTGGATGACAGGAGGTGCACCATAGGTTTTGTGGTGGTTGGTCTTCAAGAGTGATCTTGAAGAGGGATACAATGCCAGGAAACAAGCTAGATGATATATAGGTACAGGTATAGTTGCAGCTATTTATCTCCAAGTGGGAGATTGTTAAGTTGTGGAGCTACAAGCTTAAACTATTTGTAGACATGGAAGAGTTTTTGAGTGTCACAGTCACTGGCATCGATCAGGCCAATCGATGTCGATCAGGGGTGAACAGAAGGGCAACTGACATTGGCAAGAGTCAGCTGACGTTGGTCATCTCCAGTCAGACAGGGACCGACATCGATCGCCTGTACGGTTTCAAAATTGTTCGTTGCATGAATAGTTAGTTTGTTGAACTGATTGTTTGCATGTAAAGGCTATTTTGAGTCTTGAGCTGCGTGTCTAAATTAAGAGTCTAAGTCATGGTTTAGTCTGGGATCTATTTATAGACCCATTGGCATGTATTGTAATTATGAGCAAATAGAGGAAGGCAAGGTAGATCCTTCCAATTGTAAGAACAAGTTGATTTACAGGATTATTGCAAGATCAGGGAGAATTTCTACATGTGTAAGTAAGATCATTTGAGTTGCAAGTTGTTGCAAGTTCATGGGAGATCTACTTGAAGTACTTTGAGTACTTGTGTACTGGCAGGGTTATTACTGACTGGTTGGAGGTGAACACCAATTCTGTGTTTGAGTTGTGTGTTGGGACCATTTTTGGTAGGAGAGTGAACTCTTGATTGAGAATTACTAGGAGCCCTTGAGGTGTGTGGGAAGCCTCACAGAGGTGGAATAAGAAGTGGAATCTTCTTTATTGTATTTTCTTTTTGGATGAGTATTAATACAAATTTGTGTATTGTCTCTCATATTCTGTGCTATTTGTGAATTCTAGTTACTTGTTGCTTCTGGTTAATTATGCATGTTTAGTTACTTATACAAGGTAATCATATTGTGCTCTTATTGAGGAGCAAGATCCTGACAAGTGGAATCATAGTTTGTTGTTCTAGATTCCCCATCAATTGGTATCAGAGCTTTTGGTTGGGTTACTAACAGGTTATATCAGATCTGGTTAGTGTGTGTTGATTACAGGTTACTCACAGGGGTTTCTGTTTGAGTGGGAGTATAGGAATGGTAGAAGAAAGTAAGCTATGAATGGAGAAGTTTAATGGAAAGAACTATCAATTATGGAGGATGCAGATAGAAGATTATTTGTATCAGAAAGATTTGTACTTATCGTTGGAAGGGGTTGCATGCAAGCCCCTCGATATGAAGGATGAAGAATGGAAGGTTCTTGATCGGAAGCCTCTGGGATCTATAAGGTTGAGCCTTACATCGTCTGTGATTTCCAACTTATCACAGGCTAAGAGAATAATAGAGTTGATGGAATCTTTGGCAAATTTATATGAAAAACCCTCAGCTTTGAATAAGGTATTTCTTATGAAGCAATTATTTAATTTGCAAATGTTGGAAGGTGGATCTGTACATAGTCATCTTAGTGATTTCCATGGTTTGGTAAACCAGTTAAATTCAATCAATATTATTTTTGATGATGAAATTAAGGCTCTCTTAATCTTATGCTCATTCCCTAAAAGTTGGGAGAGTTTGGTAATGGCAGTTAGTAATATTGCATCTGCTTCAAAAATCTTAAAAGTGGATGATGTTGTGAGTGTAGTCTTGAATGAAGAAATTCATAGGAAAAGCACAGGTGAATCATCAGGGAATGCTTTGAGTGTTGAAAGTAGGGTAAGGCAAAGAGAGAAGATCGAGCATGGGAGATCAAGGTCAAAGATAGGTAGGAGATCCAAGTCCATGTATGGTAGAATAACCTGTTAAAAATATGGAAAGCAAGGGCATGTAAAGAGAGATTGTTGGGTGAATGAAGATTAACATGAAGGACATGAAGAAGTAGATGTTGCAAATTTTGTTACACAGGATGCTCTGGTATGTTCCTTAGATAAAGTAGAATCTTGGGTTTTAGATTATGGTGCCTCTTTCCATGCATCCCCAAATAGGGAATTTTTTCATGAATATGTCCAGGGAGACTTTGGAGAAATTTATTTAGGGGATGGTAAGCCTTGTCAAATGGTTGGCAAAAGGAAAGTGAAGCTGAAATTGTAGACAAGTAAGACATGGGTGTTGAAGGAGGTCATGCATGTCCCAGTCCTGAAGCGGAATTTGATTTCTGTTGGAAAGTTGGATGATGAGGGTTGCACAGTAACTCTCATAGCAGACTCTTGGAATGTTACCAAGGGTGCACTTGTTGTAGCAAGAGGTAAGAAAGTAGGTACGCTTTATCTATCTACTTGTATTAATGATTCTCCTTCTGGTTTATCTACTTCAACTGTAGATTCGAAGATGTGGCTTAATAGGCTTGGTCACATGAATAAGAAGGGGATGCATGTTCTTGAGTCAAAGGGTATGCTTTCAGATTTGAAAATCATGGATCGAGATTTCTGTAAGCAAAGGAAGAAAGTGATGATTCTTGAGAAATCTGATGTTCGTGACAAGAACAGGAAAGCCTTAGTTTTCAAGGAGAAGATGACGGACAGAGATCATTATAAGGGGCTGAAGAATTTTGAGTAGAGCAAGGTTGATATGGACAAGGGTTTGATCCAAAAGGAGATCATGGGTAGAAGTCATCCCTCATAAGTAAAACACAGAGACCGACGTCAGTTAGAAAACTAACGTCGACATCCAGACAGGGACTGACATCGGCTATGTGCAACTCGACGTCGGTGACTCAAGACAGATAAACACTGGCATTGGTCAGGGAGAACCAATGTCGGTGATGAGGCAGTTGCATGGAACTGACGTTGGTCGGGTGCAGACTAAGATGTGACTGGCATCAGTCACTGAGACAAATTTTGGGCGAACAGCAAGCTGTCAAGGAGTCTCAAGCGCCGATATGGAGGACTTAAAGGGTAAGTAAGCCTCAAATTCATCATTTCCCTTCTTTACACTACTTGTTGCTCATGGATGGTCAAGAATCAAGAAGTTATTAAAGAAGCAGAGTAGGTAGATCTAATAAATAGTGGAAGCTTGGCATGGATGAAGGATGTGATTCCTTAGAGAAGAACCAAATAGGAGTTTTTTGGTGGAGTTGCCAGCTGGAAGAAAGCACTGAGAGATGAATGGATTTTTAGGATAAAGAAGAGTGGGAATGGACATGTGAGATGGAAGACCATGGTATATGGTCTTGAGTAAGTTACAGGACAATGGAGGTTTGACCATTGTGTTTCTCTTTACCAGGTTGGATAATATTAGCTACATTATCTTGTTTTTGTATGTTATGCTTGTCGTAGGGTCACATATGCAGGGAGTTGCAGAACTAAAGGTAAAGTTAGTTCAGAGGTATGTCATGAGGAATCTAGGAGCAGTAAGATTCTTTGGCATGAGTGTGTTCTAGGGACATGGAAGGTCATAGGTTGATTTTGTCTGCAGATGATTGTGTGAAACCAGTTAGCACACCGATGGTTGGACAGTTCTATGAATAGTGTCTTGATTCACATGATGAGGTTAAGTGCATGGTATGTACTAGACCTAATTTTTCCCAAGCAGTGGGAGCTGTCAAAAAGTTTGGAGCCAATTTGGGAAAGAAGCACTGGAGGGCAGTTCAGTAGATTCTCAGGTATTTGAGAGGGACCAGTAGCAGGTGCATATGCTATGCAGGGTCAAGTTCTTTTCTACATAGGTTTGTAGATGCAGATGTTGTAGGTGATTTGGATGACAAGAGGTGCACCATAGGTTTTTTGGTGGTTGGTCTTCAAGAGTGATCTTGAAGAGGGATACAATGCCAAAAAACAAACTAGATGATGTACAGGTATAGGTACAGTTACAGCTATTTATCTCCAAGTGGGAGATTGTTAGGTTATGGAGCTAAAAGCTTCAACTATTTGCAGACATGGAGGATTTGCTGATTGTCACAGTCACTAGCATCAGTTAGGCCAACCGACGTTGTTCAGGGGTGAATAGAAGGGCAACTAACATCGACAGGAGTTAGCCAACGTTGGTCATCTCCAGTCAGACAGGGACTGACGTCGATCACCTATGCAATTCTAGAACTATTCGTTGCATGAACAATTAGTTTGTTGAACTGATTGTTTGCATGTAAAGGTTATTTTGAGTCTTGAGCTACGTGTCTAAATTAAGATTCTAAGTCATGGTTTAGTCTGGGATCTATTTATAGACCCATTGGCATGTATTGTAATTATGAGCAAATAGAGGAAGGCAAGGTAGATCCTTCCAATTGTAAGAACAGGTTTATCTTCAGGATTGTTACAAGATCAGGGAGAAGTTATACATGTGTAAGTAAGATCATTTGAGTTGTAGGTTGTTGCAAGTTCATGGGAGATCTACTTGAAGTACTTTGAGTACTTGTGTACTGGCAGGGTTATTACTGACTGGTTGGAGGTGAACACCAATTCTGTGTTTGAGTTGTGTGTTGGGACCATTTTTGGTAGGAGAGTGAACTCTTGATTGAGAATTATTGGGAGCCCTTGAGGTGTGTGGGAAGCCTCACAGAGGTGGAAGAAGAAGTGGCATCTTCTTTATTGTATTTTCTTTCTGGATGAGTATTAATAAAAGTTTGTGTATTATCTCTCATATTCTGTGCTATTTGTGAATTATAGTTACTTGTTGCTTCTAGTTAATTCCACATGTTTAGTTGTTTATACAAGGTAATCATATTGTGCTCTTATTGAGGAGCAAGATCCTGACAAGTGGAATCATAGTTTGTTGTTCTAGATTCCCCATCAATTTGTTCATAGCAAGGAGTTTAACTTCACAGTCTTTAATTATATGCCATAAGTCATCCAATGATTGGAAATGTTTGAATATAATGGAATCATGCAATGAAGTAAGAAATATTTCCTAGAATATGTCTTTTAATTCCTTATCATCCATTAGTATTTTCCATTTTTGAGAGCATAGTCTTATAAAAAAGTACATAATCATGGATGATCTCATTAATTCGTTGCTTAAGTTTTATAATTTGATCGTTGGATACCTTCTTATTGATGGTTATATAAAAGTGTGCTAAGAACTAGTAAACAAAAATATTGAAGGCATGGACTAATTAAAAATGGATGTCATATAAGCAGTGTATAGAATAGGTAGTCAGACTCCACAAAAAAAACTTAGTCAACAACATCATTGGATGCATAGTCTCAATGTGTTGTGTGAAAGGCTCTAAGTTTTTTTAATGTGATTTTGCCATCTTATCATGTAATAATGGGTGACAAAAATAATTTAATAAAGGGATAAAATCAAATATATAGGGCCAATGGGTTGTTTAGTAGTGCTTGAGAATTAGTTGAATGACACACTCTAGAATAACTTTGTTCTAGTTGTTAAACCTTAGTTTTAAGATCTTGTATAGTTTTTATAATATCTTCAGGAGTAAGAATATTAGATTGTGTAGCAATGAGTGATGTCACATGAGTATCCATCCCATGAGGCAAAAAAATATTTTGTGTAGTCAAAGCCACAAAAATATGAAGAAATCCTTATGTTTCCCTTGCACTATGAGTGGGCATCACATGTGTAATCATAGGTGTAAATATAGAGATAATAGTAGTAGAAGTAATGTTCTAAACACCTATTATAGAATTCCTATAAAATGTAAGTTAGTATCATTGAAGGGATCATGTTATTCCTCATATGTGGTAATCTTATTCTTAGCATGTTTAGATTTTAGGATTAGATGCAAGACCTCATCCAAATCATTGGGTTGCATATGCATTCATTCCCTAAAATTATAAAGGGTTGTAACTTGTTCAGGATAAGCTCCATTAATTTCATCAAGATGTATTGTACCATGATATTGATCATTATGTTCATTATCCTATTCATAAATGTTACGCATCAAATTTTCACCCTTTAGAAGGTATTTAAATCCTTCCAAATTTGATGTAACATAGAAACACCTCAAGGTTATGGGCACCCTATTGGAGAGGTGAATATTTAAGTTAAAGGGCTAGCTCCCCTTAATGAATCACTTAGGTTCAAACACTACTCTAACATTTGATAGGAAATGGAGATAAACCTAATCTAATGGAGGTGATGTACCAAATATGAATTGACCACTAAAAACCAATTGTATTTGCACTTCAAACAAGAGACTATCCTGGACATGAAACTAATCCAAATTTGCCTCTTTACATTAATATTTCTTGTGGAGGTTTTTGAAGCAAGCTTGAGCTAGGAGGACTAGTTAAGAGGTCATGACATGAAATTAGTGAAAAGATAACTCAATAAACCCATACACACTCTATTTGAACACTTCAAGAGACCTACAAAAAGACTTTCAAACTAAAAATGAATGTTAAATAAGGATAACATACCAAGGAAGTAAATATATCACTTAGCAAGATTAACTAGTCAAACATGCACATTGAAACCAGTTCATGAAGATGGTAAAACTATATTATTATTTATTGATCAAATGTTACAAATGGCCAGGGCTTTGTCATACCTAGGTTAAGGATACCAACTTAGCTGATTAAGGTTGAATATATAACAAATTGAGAGAAAAGCATATAAGGGCATAGAAGAGAGAGTTGACAAGTGTCTCATGAGTTAAAAATAAGAGAGGAGTTATTAAACTATCTTATCAGGTCATAGAAGGCAAGTATACTCTCCTGAATATTATCCCTTGTTCCAAGTGGTGTAGGAAATAAAATGATTGCTTGACACATTGCTTTACTTTCTAAAACTGTCCTTAGCTTATGGATGACAAGTGGCCTTATTTAAGGTTATATCATGTTGAGTTACACATTTTCTCTATTATTGATACCTCTCAACTATTCACTTTAGCTTCTCCTTGACACATCACTTCATTATATTGCTAGGTGTCTAGAAGGCTCTTCATTTCCTTAGGCCAATCTTGCATACAAGTGTCAAAACTTAATTTAATTTTATTTATCTCATCTTATGTCCATGTATGGTCTATTTAACTCATATGACACCCAAAAAATCCATTTATAAGTCTCAAACCATCCCTAAGAACTCGCTCTACACTAAAAGCTCCAAATTGGCTTCATTCTTTATATCCCTAAAATCATGAAAAACACCTTTTGTAGAGAAAAATATGAATGGTAATAAGAATTTAAAGGTGTATTATAGGACCCAGTATGGCCTTAGATCTTCATGTCTAATTTCATGTCTTGAGAGTGAGTGGAAGTGTACTTTTTTGTTGCTTCTCTCTCCTAATTAGGTCTCAATTAGGCCTCCCTGCCTAGAGACTAAAATTTGACTCTACAAGATTCCCACACATTTGAAACCTAAAATAAACATTTTATTCTTTTTTAACCTCTTGATGGTATTTTATGTCAATTTTGAGATTCTAACACCTTGTACAGACCTCCCAATCACCCTAAAATAGTCCCTTTTGACCTATTCCATACTTGCAAGTACAAACCAGTGGCATAGGGTGATGATCAAGAGAGTTTTTAACATGATTCATGTCATTTTTAAGTTCATATAATTCATCTAGAGGCATTATAATCATTTTATCTCTCATTGAGTCATTCTCGCTATCCTAGGCAACCTAAAAGTGCATCAAGGTCATAAGGATGGTTCATAGAACTTGTGGCATAAATCCACAACCCAATTCCAAAAATTTCAAGTACATAAGGATAGATAAATATCCCTAGGATCCCAAGGCCCCATGCAACACCTTCATACTATACCAAGCAAGGAAAGGTGACCTCTTGGGTTGGTGGGATACATTAATGAGGGTTGATATAGAAATGATGTCTATGTGTGACTATTTCAAAGTAGTATTGATTTTACAATGACCTCAAAAGGTTGATGACATCCACCTTTACTCTCCCTCATGATTATCTTTTTACACTTCTTCTCCAACCCTGATAAATCCTCATTGATCCATGCTTATGGTTTGTAGGCCAACTAGTATAAACAATCCTAGTTGATTATTTTCTCTCTTTTCTCCCAATATCAAGGATATAGATATTTTTGTAACTTTAAGACTTGAAACTTCTTTCCATGCTTATTTATGACCTATATAATATGAAAGGACACTTATAAACCATTTTTAACTACAAGTGATCTCAACAAGCCTGTATAAGTCTCTTAACTCCTCTCTTAAGCATTAATTTCAAGATTCTGACCTTATCTGACTTTCTAACATGTGTGGAAGTTATGTTACTAATCCAAGGTCCTTGTAAGGTGTCTTGTATGTATTTTTCACTTGTGGATCTTTGACATACATTGGATTTTATCAAAAACTTTTTTTCCTTCATTAAACACTACCTTAAATTTTATAAATGGACCTTAAATAATCCAAAACATAATGAAATGATTGTATGAGTTGATTTAGACATAAAATAGCTTTGATAAACTCCTAATTTCCTATTACATGCCTTGACCAAGTTTCAATACTTCATGCCATGGTTAGACAAATATGTGACCAAAATAAGGCATTACCTTAATTTCGCCAAACTTACCTTAAACAATGTTAATAAGGACTTATGAATACTTTTAGGGACCATATAAGGCATGAAAATACCACATACAAGTTTTTAAAACCCTATGAAAGTTTCAATTTAGAGGGGGGTTGACCAATCTTGACTTGAGGTCAACAATTTGGTGATTCACAGAGTAGCATGCCTACAATACTAAATGGACCAGTAGCCGTGTCCTTCCATTGGGAAATAGAGTCATTTGAACTTAGTTTCATACCTAACCATACCTTGACCATGATAAGACAATTTGATTTGGCCTTCAAAAACATAAAAACAAGGACAAAAAGACATCAAGCAAAGAACAAAACACACATGTGTACTATCAAGGAATTAGAGAACATAATAATAACAATAACATAAGAAAACTAACTATATATAACTAACCTGAAAATAACTTCTTCCTCATGTATCAAAGGATAAGCTTGTATAATTTCTTGTTCCATGAGATGCCAAATTACATGAGGCAAGTTACTTCTTGAACTTTGGTTTAGTAGCTATCATCTTCTTCTTCTTGCTTTCCAAACTTCTTGGCATTTTCTCAAATGAAGTAATGGTAGCTACAAAGTAATCACCTATGAAGGTGAATTCATCTTATGTTTCAACAACCTTCTCATGACCTATCTTGATGTTTATATCTATCTCAAATATGGTCATCTCTTGATCTATAGGAGCAACTTTAAACATAGTACCTTGGATATTGTTGCCTTGCCCTTCAAGAAGTAAGGTATCCTCTAGAATATTTCCAATCTATCCAACAAAAAATATAGACCCTTGAAGATTCTCAAATTCATCACAAATCTCCTTGAACTTTAGCCACATATCATCTTGGTCTATGGAGTTAGCAACAGCTTCAACCTCTATTGGTTTTTCAAATTCAATCTCTTGATCATCTTCGAGAGTGTCATAGTCATCATAGATTTTTCCATCATGGACTTGAGACTCTTGGTGATGTTATTAAATACATGTTTTATTATTATAAGTCTTGCATCTTTTATCAACAATCTGATTTTCTTCTCCTAGATGTGATCTCTTCTCAAAACTTTCATACTCCTTGAACATGTGCAAATAAGTCTACCACATGTCCTTCACATCTCTTTGAACTTGTTCATGAGACTCAACAAACTTATTTAATATGATATTCTTCTCAAAAGGCTTTTTCTTTCATGTCTTGATCAACCTCTTCATTGGCAAAGGTAGCAATCTTGGCACTCTCTACATGGGCAGCTGTAAACTAATCTAGATCATCTCTTTATTCATTCAAGAAGATTGATTTGTGTTTGTCTTCATTAAGGGGAGTACCAATAATGAATTCTTCATCATAGACACTTGAATTGTCTTCTTTATCATCTAAAACTATAACTTGATTATATTAACTTATCTCCCATAGGATATATTCCTCTTAAAGAAGGGATGCAGTGGGAGGGTGATGGGAAAGCTCATGTGTTGGAGGGGGAGAATGAGTTATGGTAGATGGATCATAGATAGACTTTGGAATTATGTATTCTTGAAGGAACTCTTAAAGAGATAGCAAGTTGATTTGGGCAATGTAAGGGACATATTCTTCAATATGAACTTTATTTTTCTCATATCCTTCTTGAGGCTCTTCAATAGCTACAAATTCATCTTCAACCTTCTCAATTAGATCCTCATTCTTATTTTTAATACATTATTGGATATACTTTCAAGATAGACAAGCTATAGGTTCTTGGGAGAGGAAAATGGGGCTTGATAAGGTACAAAGCTCTCTTTGTATTTACCCTCTTGATTTTGTCTCTCTTTAAGTCCTTTCATCTTCAAGTCTACCTCTTTGATTTGCCTATCTATAATCTCTTGGAATAGCTTATCTTAAAGGTGGTTGGTGACTTCACTAATATAAGGGATAAAAGAGGGTTGGTATGAGGTACAAGAGGACTCTTGAGGAGGGATGAGAGATATTTTCATAGGCTTAGGTTATTTCTTTCCTTTAACTCCCCAATCTATCCTTGTTTCACCTTGCCCACTCCATGACTTCACCACTTGATCCCAACTTGGAATATTGAAATATTTATTAGGAGAAAAGTGGAATCTTGGCTTGAATCAATAGGCTACTCTATAACAATCTCCTTCTCCTTTTTAATGCTCTCTTGTATTGAATTCGAAGAAGGGAAGGTTTGAGGAACACATGAAGGACTTGGAACACTTAGAAGTTCACTTAAAGAGGTCCCTTCGGGAAGAATAGGTGGCATATATGAGAGCTGAGATGGAGTGTAGAAAGATACTTAGGCATGATGGAATTGAACCTGTTGTCCTTCATAAACTCTTAGCATATCTTTTTTTTTTAATGAGACCACTTACATTCAACATTCCACTTGAGAATTTTGGCCAATTTTCTCTCTTAATTGGTGCCCATTATTTTTTCAATAACTGAAATGAATCTCTCATGTCATGAATGAGATGACTAGGGATATCTTGACCATATTCCCTTTATTTATGAAGGTCTAACATGTATCTCTCATAGCCTAAGAGAATTTTCTTCAAACTTGAAATGGATTAGTTTGATGGGTAATTAGGGATGTCTTGAGCTTGAGAAGGCTACTCATTTACAACATCATTGTCATGTGGAGGGAGAATACACTTATCGTGGGACTGATATGACTCATAAGGAGAGTAAAAATCTTGATAAATAGGGCCATTGGGCTCATATAAGTCATGACAAGGCTGATAAGGAGGTATAAAATATAATTTCTCTTCATAACTAGCCATCCCAACTTCATGAGTCACAAGAAAACACAAAAAACTATCAAATACTTTTCAAAATAAGTACTTGGGCTACTAAAACTAGCTGATTACATTCAAAGTTTCCATTAGTGTTTATTTAATGCCTTAAAAGTCTGATAAGTAGAAGAACACACCAAGAATTATTTCACAACTTTGGACCTTAATCTCACCAAGCATGCCAAAATTGTTATACATCAAATTTTAACCCTTTATAAGGTAGTTCAAGCCTTAAAATTTTGATGTAACATAGAAACACCTCAAGTTTTTGGGTACCCTGTTAGAGAGTTAAATCTCTAAGTTAAATGGCTAGCTGCCCTTGATGAATCACTTAGGCTCAAACACTACTCTAACACTTGTTAGGAAAAGGGAGATAAGTCTACACTAATGGAAGTGATGCACCAAATATGAATTGATCACTACCAACCAACTAAAATTTCACTCAAAACAATAGACTAACTTGCACATGACACTAATCTGAATCTACCTCTCTACATCAGTATTTCTCATGGAGGTTTGTGAAGTAAACTTGAACTAAGAGGACTAGTCAAGAGGTCCTGACATGACACTAGTGAAAAGACAACTCATAAACCCATACACACTCCATTTGAACACTGTAAGAGACCTAAAAAAGGAATTTTAAACTAAATATGAATGTTAAACAAGGATAACATATCAAAGAAGTAAATTTATCACTTTGCAAGATCAACTAGTCAAACATGCACATTGAAACTAGTCCATGAAGAAGGTAAAACCAAGTTATTATTTATTGATTAAAGGTTATAAATGGGTAGTGATTTACCATACCTAGGTGGAGGATACCAACTTAGCTAATTAAGGTTCAATTTATAGAAAAGTGAGAGAGAAGCAGATAAGGGTGTATCAAAGAGAGAGCTGAAAAGTGTCTCATGAGTTAAAAATAAGAGAGGAGTTATGAAATTGTCTCAACAGGTCCTAGAAATCAAGTGTACTCTCCTGAAGATGTTTCATTACTCCAAATGGCATAGGATTTATAATATTTGCTTAACACATTGTTTTGCTTTCCAAAACTGCCCTTGTCTTGGTTTGTGAATGAAAAGTGACCTTATTTATTATCAAATTATTTTTAGTTACATCTTTATTCTACTCTTGACACCTCTCAATTTATCTCTTCAGGTTCTCCTTGACACGTCACTTCATTCTCTTGCAGGTGTCTAGAAGACTCTTCATTTCCTTAGGCCAATCTTGCATACAAGTGTCAAAACATAATTCATCTTATTAAGCTCATCTTCTTTCCATGGATGATCTATTCAACTCATATCATACCTCCAATAATCCATTTGGAAGTCTCAAACCATCCCCAAGAACTCATTCTACACCAAAAGCTCTAAATTTGCTTCATTCTTTGTAGCCCTAAAATCATGTAAACCTCCTTATGTAGAGAAAAATATTAATGTTACTAAGAATATTAAGGCATATTATAGGACCTAGATTAGCCTTATAGCTTCATGTCAAATTTCATGTCCTGAGAGTGAGTGGAAGTGTACTTTTATGTTGCTTCTCTCTCATAATTAGGTCTCAATTAGGCCTCCTTTCCTATGGACTAAAATTTGACTATATAGGCTTCCCACACATTTTAAACCTTAAATAAAAGTTTTATTCAATTTTTATACCTCTTTAGGGTCCTTCATATCAATTTTGAGATTTTAGCACCTTGTATGGACATCCCAATCACCCTAAAATAATCCCTTTTGACCTATTATGTACTTATAAATATAAACCAATGGCATGGGATGATTCTCAAGAGATTATTGAATGTGATTCAGGTCATTTGGAAGTTCATCCAATTCATATAGAGACATTAGAACCATTTTCTCTCTCATCAGCCATTATGGCTCTCATAGGTAGCCTGAAAGTGCCTCAAGGTCTTAAGGATGGTTCATAAAGCTTGGGGCATCAATACACCAACCAATTCAACAAATTTAAATTACACTAGGGTGTCTAACTATACCTATGATCCCAAGGTCTGATGCAATGCCTTTGTACTATACCAAGCAAGGAAAGGTGACCTATCAAGCTGACCGGCTACATTTATGAGGGTTAAGATAGAAATGAGGTATGTGTGTGACTATTTTAGATTAGTATTGAGTTTAAAATGACCTCAAAATGTGAATTACATCCACCTTTACTCTCCCCATTATTTTCTTGTTATACTTCTTCTCCAACCCTGCTACATCCTCATTGATCTATGCTTAGGGTTTATAGGCCAAATAGTATAAATGACCCTAATTGACTATTTTCTCTCTTTTATCCCACTATTATGGATATAGGACTTCACAGTATGTTTTTCCATTCTTCTCACCATCTCATCAGGTTTATAAATGTCCTCAAATCACTTCAACTATCCACCTTTCTTGTGATTATCCATGTAGGTTTGCATGTGATTAGGCTTGTTTGGCCTAAAATAGAGTTTGACAACATTTTGTTTGTCTTTTGATGGATCTGAGGATTTTATAGAGTTATTGTATCACTATAAAATCATATTCAAATGTTTTATTTTCCATAATTCCTCCTATAGACCTTAAAACCTCTCAACAAGTAAACATACTTCTCTTGGAATAAGTAGGTCTATGTGTGATTGACTGAGGAAGAAGGGGTTTCCATTATTTTGGATATTAGGTTTGAGTTCAAAATGATATCTTATTATCTCCATGAAACTATCCTCAATTTTTTTACTTTACTCAACCTCTCACAGGTCTTCAACTCCTTTCTTACTTCAAGCAAAGTCTATTATGAGATAAACATCCCTATTGGCCCATGACTATGTCTGCAGGATTTGATTAGCTTGTCTTTTGATTATTTCCTCAAATATTTTTAGGTCTCTTTTATCTCAATGGCATGATCATATTTATTTATTTTCTAAACTCCAAACCCTCATACATCACTTCTTAAGTTTTAGAAAACACTTGAGTCACTTAAACAGACTTATGAGTAACCATTCTGCCTATGTGTATTCACTTAGGGTTGGTTTGTAATCTTGAGGTTTAGGATCTTAAGTTAAAAACACTAAACCTCTTTAAACCCTTATCATTAAATTTATATTTTATGACTTTATTCAATGCCTTGAAACTATGTACTTTATCAACCCATTGTTCAAGACAACATTCTCAAAATAATGGTTGTAGGTGGTCATTAGAGAAAACTGAGTATGAAGACTTGAATTTGGCCCTCTCCACGCATTATGGAACTTTTAAACATTCAAAACTCATTTATAAATCTTACTCACTAGTCTAAAATCCTCATATATCATTCTCAAGGCATCTTAAAACTTTCTTTCTTTCTCAAATCCATACACAGTCTTGTGTTTATCTTAGGCTTGTTAGCTTAATCCCATGTGACCCTCATTTGACTTACAAGTGGCTAAGTGATTTTAGTGGTTTTTTAATCCAATAATCATCTAAATATACACTAATTCACACATCAACCTTGTTTTTGTTTATATTCCAATTTCTTTTTGGTCTAAAAGATGACCTATAGGTTTAGGGCTTGTGGGTCTCTTTTTTTTGCCTGCATAGGCTGCTAAGAGAATCACTTATTGAATATTGGGATCCTTTAAAAAATTTAAAATGTAAAATCCTATCCTAAATCTTAAAATATTTCAAAAATAATGTATACCTCTTTTCCAAACACCATGTACCACTTCAAACTTTTCCTTTGTGTGTGCGGACTGTGTTCATATAGGCAATTCTTATACAAAGCCTAAGAATTGAGAGTTGAGTGTATTTATGATGTTATAGGATTATAAATAGGTTAATTATTTTCTATTATTCTTCATTTATATCTACATATATACAAAACTCCTTCACCATTAATTGATCAAGGTAAAAAAAACCTTTCAACTATTGTCACACAAACAGCTCCAAATGCACAATCTTCAAGTTCTGAGCACAATGGCACTTAAAGAGTAGTATGGATAGTAATTAAGTTATTATATGTCATTTAATTAAATTAAAATATGTTAAACATTTTAAATAAACACTTGAATACATATTGATCCTATATAAAACTCTGTAACAATGGAGAACATTGACAGTCACTTACACACTATGCAAAAAAATCACTTTCTTGCTTAACCAATGCATATATGGGATAAATGGTGGTGGATAATGATGTATGAAGGTTTTTTATGCCTTTCATTAACCTCTAAAATTTTCACCTTACCTCCATGAATTCACACCTACAACTATGCTACCCAAAAACTAAGTGGGGTTTTGAGCCTCCAAAATGTAGTCTAGCTCCTTAGTGATTATTCATAAATCTAAGGAGATCAATCCAATTAACAATTCCAAAAATTAAAATCCCATATGGGTCCCAAAAATTGGATAAAATATTATCTCCCAATTCCACCTGTACAACCTATACCATGTAGTCTAAAATGGCCTTCATGAGCTTATTAAGGGAGTGATGGAGGAGGGAGAGATTTCTACAACTTTGAGACTTAAAATTTTTTTGCATGCTTTATTTGACCTCTAGAAGATTAAAGGACACTTTTAAACCATTTTTACCTGCAAGTGATCTCAACAAGTCCATAAAAGTCTCTTAACTCCTCTCTTAAGCATTGAATTTCAAGATTTTGACCTTTATCTGACTTTATGACATGTGTGGCAGTTATGTAACTACTCCAAGGTCCTTAGAATGTGTCTTGTATGTATTTTTAACTTGGGGATATTTTACATACATTGAAGTTGGTCAAAAACTTTTTTTCCTTCATTAAACACTACCTTAAAGTTTACAAATGGACCTTAAACACTCCAAAACATCTTGAAATGCTTGTATGTGTTGATTTAGAAATAAAATGGATATTATAAACTCCTAAATACCTCTAACATACCTTGACCAAGTTTCAATACTTCATGACATGGATAGACCACTGTATGAGCAAAATAAGACATTACCTTAATTTCTCTAAAATTACCTTAAACAATGATAATAATGCTTTATGAAGACTTTTAGGGACCATATAAGGCATGACAAAACCACATACATGTTTTGACAACTCTATGAAAGTTTTAATTTAGAGGGGGGTTAACCAATCTGGACTTGAGGTCAAAATTTGGTCAACAATAACCATTTTCAAATTTTATTTTAATTAAAATTTTGATAGGAGGATGTACCCTACCTCTTGGGATTATGTTACCATTGACCTCTTTATCTAATATAATCCTTGTGTTACTGATAGGGAGGGATAGTATCCATCAGTACCTTGAGGTCTTTGGGGAGAAGGAATGAAAGGATTCATATGTGAGTCCCCTATTTTCACAATCTCCACCTTTATACATGTTGTGTTAAACACACATCACATGGAGATGTGCCTTATGTGTTGTTAAGACATGAGATGTTATTGAGTTCTTGATACTAAAATTGAGATTATATATATATTGAGATTTTATGTTTTTTATGTGTAATTAGAGTTATATGCTCAGATTATATGATGATTATTTTCATTTTGATATGAGTTTATTGATGCCATTTGATTGTTCATTATGATGTGTATTGATTTCATACCACTAGAGCTATTGTTAATAGCATATGTTTAAATGATTAACATTAGTTCATTACCATTTTATATAGGGTGCCTTATATATGGTGTATGGTTGTTGTTTTTATTGAGATCACTTGTTCTGTTATATTTTATAACTTTGACTATAAAGGGTAGGTCATTTTATGTGCACAATGTTGTGTAAGTGATAGGGAAGGCTATAAGGGAACTAGGACTATGTTGAGCATGAGCACATCATGGGTAGAGTGGTGACACATCTATTTGACCCTAACATGAACCAAACCAATCCTTTTACCTTTTGTGGACCTATTAAAAATTATAAATGTCCTTAAATAATTTTTCACTATTCATACCCCTAAATACTATTCATGCCTTTCATTATTAATCTTAGAAGTTCCATTTTAATTTTTATTTCATTCATAAAGAATTTTTTAAGCCACTTAAGTGGCCCCTTTTGACTCAAAACTCACATGGGTTGAGATATCCAAATTTTTAGAGTGTCTTAAAGTATGTTTTAGATATTTTTTGTTGATATTTCTGTTCTTGGACAATTAATAAGGTGGTATAGTCTTTCAAGGATTCTTACAAGACTTTGAAATCATCCCATGTGCCATTTATAGCTTGGGATAGTGATATCATTTATGAGGTATGGACTTATGTGCTTTCCCACATTGGCTTGTAAGTGAATTTATGAAGGGGGAATACTTTTTAAAAATAATTCAAGGGATGGGAAGGGACACTTGTAACCTTCCCATTAGCTTTTAGAGAAGGGAGTTGTGCCAATGTGAGGAAGGAAAACATTCCTTGAGAGGGCTTTTTCTCATTTTGAGAAATTTGGAAAATTGGACTGGAGAAGAGAAGGAGAAAGAGGGGGAAGAGTTTATAAAAGGAGGATCTTAACCATTTCCTAATATTTTTAGAGGTGTTCTTGAGTAGATTCAAGAAGGAACTAAGGTATCCTTCTATGTCCATTTGCAATAGTTTTATTTAAGTTATATTTCTTCCTTGTTTTGATTTTCCTCACTTTCAATAGGTGTAGGGCCTCTTGGCATACCCTCATTTTACCAGTGCTTGACATGGTTTTACCTATGGACACCTTTTTTATTTTATTTACCACTTGGACCTTGGAGATGTTTAATTCCTCCTAGTTTTATAGGTTATTTTTAAAATCCATTTATTATTTAAATTTTATGGTGTTAGGATTCACAAATGGGTGTGAAATTTCCTTACCTTATTTATTCTCATTCATAGTAGAAGTGGTGGTGTAATCGGGTTCCCATGCCATCCTACGTAGTTTTATTATACATAGTGGTAGTGGTGATTGGGATGAAAAAACCTATGTCATAATACATGATAGTTTTCATGGTAGAAGGTGCATATGCCCTCCTATGGCCCATATATGGTAGAACAAGGGTGAGGAATTCCCAAAAAAATATACATTTCACTTTAGGATCTCATGATATGCATGAAACATGTAGACAACTTTAGAATGCCATATATCAATTCATAACATGGCACACCTTTATGGTTTTTTGAGGAATACAAAAAATGTCACACTTTATTGTATTATCTCACTACATGTATACATACTTTAGATAGCCTATGGAAGTACCTCATAACTTAATAATGTATCACATGATTATAGATCTATCTATAACTCATTAAACCTTAAAACAAACACATGGATATTTTGCATCAAGATGCAACATGCCCAGTATCATATCAAATAATTTCATCTGATAGCACACTCTTTCAATTTTTATTACATCTATCAGATTTGTCTTGTAGCTTGAGGAAACCAAAAATTCATAATGGGAAGATAAAAAATCCTCATTAAGGGAATGTTAGGGTCTCAAACTTCTAGAACAGCTTTTTGGAAACACCTCAATAAGATAAGGCTTTTCAGTTTTAAATGGTTTGATTCATGGGAGAGAAACATTTCATAAATGCATTTATTATAGAGTTGTGGGAAAATTTGGCATTATAACCCTATATTTTTCAACAAAAGGCATATTCTTTACAATCATGCAATGTTGTCCAAATGTAAAGTTAGGGATGTTAACATTCTTCTTCTCATTCGATGGGCCTATTTGTGTTGGAAATATGTATGGTTGCATTGTGTTATTTTATCATTTAAATGATTTTTTTAATTGAAAAGTGCCTATATATTTATAAAATAAGATACGGTATAATTCTAATCATTAAAAGAATGGGTGGAGAAGTCACACCCCATGAGCAAAATCACACTAAGGGTAAAAACCACCCTGAGATAAGTTATAAAAGTGGTCAAAAATGACCACACCCACAAAAGATTACATCACATCATTAATTGAAAACAAAGCATAGAGAACAAGGTACAAATAGTAATAATGAGAATAATTAAGTAGCCACAACAAACATGTATGGTGAGGGAGGCAGAGGAAATGGTAGACCCTAAGGCTTATCACCCCATCCTCTCAAGATAGGAGGATCCTCATCAACAGGTAAGGGCTCCAAACTAGTGTTTTATTGAGCCTTCAAAGTCTCATTTTTATTTCTTTGAAGAGAATTTGGTAGAGCCAAGCATGGGAATTTGCCTTGGGGAGTTAGATACCAACCTCTGATGTCACTATCTTAGGATGGGGGACGAGATCCCTAACCCTTACCATCACCTCTAGATCTAATGAGCCACTCAAGCCACCACAATGAGGATAAGACTAGCAAGGTGGTGACCATCATGGTGAGTGACTCTTGCATCTAGTTTGAGACTACTATCGATGTGTCCCATTCCCTCATCCCCAAGAGGTGAAGGATTCCATGGGGGCTCAGGAGGTTCATGATTAACTATGCATGGATTATTTCCTAGTGATCTATAAAATACTGGAGGTGGTTAAGTTCCAGATACACCTTGTTTATTTGGCTTTGAATCTAAAGAGTAACATTAGAGAGAATATTAATTTTGTTAGTAACAAAGAAATTGCATTACAGCTCTTCATAATTAAAGCAAGCATAGTTTTTATCTTTCCATATTTGAAATAAAATGTGAACTCAAAATATCCACCAAAAATGATTATATTTTGTAGGCAATGGAGTTGAGTCCCCCAGGAGATCCATCTTCCATGTGAAGAATTCAAGATGAAAGTGGTAAAAAGGGAATGTATACAGTGCCACATAGACTGTGCATGCAGGTGAAATCAAAAAAGGTGTTTAATGACCTCTAGTTGCTGACAATCTAGGCATATGGGGTTAGGCACACCCAGATGCTTTAGTTGGTCTCCCACAGGTAGGCCTTGGTATAGAAAGCACCATAATATATGATTTTTTGGGGCTCAATAGAAATAAACCACACTATGTTAAATCAATGGGCATGGATCCCATATCTAGAATGAAGATTCTATTTGATGTTGAGCATATCATCTAGAATATGCTATGGAGAAATTAAATGGTACCCCAGTCAAGTAGATTATCATTTGAATGGGGTGGTTATAGGCCAATGCCAATCCTTCTACCAAGGAACAAGGGAATTGACTCCAATTTTATGCAAATACTCATTAGATATGGAGCCTTGAATTTTTGTAATAGCCTCTAAATCAGATTTTATTAAATAAAATTTATTTTTAAGTTGTTTTCAAGTGATCCAGACCCTATTCTCTTTGTGAAAAATGTCATTGATAACCTTCACACCTTTTCTAAAGAGTTATAACCTTTAAACCCAAGGAACTAAGGTAAAGGGAATGTTATGAAAATTTAAGCAAGGTGACCACCAAAGTGACTGGGAGTTAATGGAGAGACCATTACTAAACCCCTCACCAACCTAACTAATGTGAGGCTTAAGCTTTTTCCAAGCCATCCATTAACTTTTAATCACAAAGGATCCCTTAATTTTAATAGGCACTAGGGTAATGAGCAGGGAATGAAGTCCCAAGCCTTGTCAAGCCTTTCTACCACATGAGAGTCCCTGAGAGATATAATGGTGGAGAAGAATCTTCTAGGATTCATCCCCAAAAATACCTCTAATAATCCATTTGGCACCAAGAACAAGTCCTTGAATTTTAATATCTAAGAGATTCAGTCCCCCAGCTTTCTTAGGATGGTAGTAAATATTCTAGGTGACTTTGTGGAAGCCCTTATGTCCATCATAGTTAGCCCATAGAAAATATCTTAGAATATTTTCTAATTTTTTATGTAGCATTAGAAGGGGCCCAAAAAGAGGAATAATACACATATGTAGTTGTCACAACTTTTTAGAAAATTTGAAATTTTCCATCAAGAGAAAGAGACTTGGTGATCTAAAATGAGATTTTTTTCAACTCTCTACACCATATAAGACCATAAATCAGATGGATAAGCCCAAAAGGTAAAAGGAATGCCAAGAAACTTAAATTTTACCCTTGGTAGAATCCATTTCCATTGAAATTCCTCTAGCTAAGGACGTTTGGGGCCTAGGGGCTATCTGTAACATTGGGTCTTCCTCAATTGAATAGAAGAGCCTGAAGCCAAACAAAAAATGTGGAGACATTCCATGGCATTTCTAATAGATTCTTCTTCTTCTTGAATTTTGAGAAAATAATCATCCAAGAAATTATGATTTAAAAGTTTTCTATCAGACTAAGGGGGGGAGATACCTTTCACCAAACCCCTGGTAGTATATTTAGCTAGGAGATAGATAAATCATTCTACTACAAGCACATATAAAGAAGGGGATAAAGGACATCCTTATTGAATATAATGATGAAGTTCAAACTAAGAATATTGGGTGTCATTGATAGTGATATAATCCCCAACATCCTAAAAAAACATATTAACAGTCTAAACAAATTTGGGGCTAAAACCAAGTGCCTGCAGCATGGCCAGAATGAATGGCCACTCAATATGGTCATGCCATTTCTCAAAAGTAATCTTCATAAATAAAGACTTTTTATTAGAAAATTAAGCCCATTCCATACCTTTGTAGACATCAATGACATTATCTAAAATGAACCTGTTTTGGATTAATCTAGTTTGCTCACTCCTAATAATTAAAGGGAGAATGTGTTTCACCCTGAGAGTTAAAGCTTTATCAATAATCTTATAGGAGAAATTGAGCAAAGTAATATGTCTCCAAATTGTGATAATTTTATGATCACCAAATAATTGGTTAGAACAACTCCAAAATACATCTGGTGAAGATCAAGACCAACAATATCCCAAAGGGTTTAATAAAACTCACATGGGAAACTATCAATTCCTATAGGTTTGCCACTTCCATCTACTTAAAATCCTTATGGAGGTCACTGAGAGATAAGGGCCTATCACATGTACCTCTTTGAGATTTGGATACTTTACAGGGAACAACTTGGAAGAATTGAAGGAGAGTTACCTCCCTCTTTGGATGAGAAGCTTGCATTGAGAAAACACCATGGTAATGATGAACAAATGATTGCAAAATGTTAAGAAGTTTGGTAAGTCTAGTGTTTCCTTCCTTGATAGCTTTTATTCTATTAATAGCTCTCCTAGAGCAGAGAAAGGCAAAAATGTCCTTAAAATTTTTGTCACCAATTTTCAACCAGTGCATATGAGCTCTCAGCTAAGGTCCTTTGGGTTTGTGTGCTTCCTCAATTTGGAGTTTATGTCTCCAATGTGCTACTTTAGTTTGAAGGTGGATATTGAAAGGTGAATGTTTGAGATCTTGTGAAGCTTGGATATACTCACAGTTTGTAGCATTGTGCAAATGTCATCTAAAATCATATGTTTGTTTATCATAGATCCAAAGAAAGGTGGAGGTATGATTAAGATCATCAGACCACCACTGAATTTAGACATTATCTCCCTTTGGTTAAGGGACCAAGCTCCAAATTTTGACATTATGCCCAACCATTATTTCATGATTAAGGTGGGTAGTATTGAGATAGAATTATGTGGAGGCAAGATTAAATTGAGGAGAAGTCCATTCAAATTTAAATCAAATAGGATGATGCCCTAAAAGGAAGGTATCATGTATGACTAAGATTGGCTTATCTTGGATTAGAGAAAAATAGAAAAGATCTTGCTCAACCAGTAGAGCTTTGTCAAGGTGCTGAAGAACCCCATCTTCTCCCTATCAAAAATTGGTCCAAGTCAACCAAGGGGAGTCTGAATTATTCCTCTAGTGATGATTGGTATCAAACACCGTAGTTTTGTTATGCATATAAAACCATGTTTCATGCTTACCAGTGTACCACTACATTAGAAGAAAGTCTTCTTTATCTTCGATCAATTCTACCATGTTGAAATCACCATAGAGGATCCAATGAGCATCTAAGAGAGATTCATCCAACCACCTCCACAAGGTGGCCCACTCCATAGCATCATTAGAGGCATATAAATTGACTATCCCAATGATGTGGTTATTAAAGTCAAAAATGGTCTATACCACCCAGTGGGTGGATCCAAACCCTATGAAACAATATTCTGAGCTAGCTTTGGAGCCAAAAAAGTGATGTCCCTACCATCCTAGTATCTTGATAAATGCCCCAGGCCAAATGATACATGTTGCATTTTGTAGTAAGAAGCCATATATCTTGACCTCTTTCAAATAAAGAATTTTCATGTTGCAGAAAAACTAGCAATTATTCTTGATCACATACTTATGCAGTGGACCAATAAGACCTCAAACATTCCAATAATACACAATCATTAGGTAGGATTGAGGTACATGTCATTCTCCTCAATAAGACTTTCTATCACAATAAACTTATTATACATGAGTTTTTTGGGAATGAAATTAGTAAATCTAAATGGTTATCACTTATGTGTCATATATTCTTCCTCTTTAGGAGATGGAGAGGGTCTACGAGAGTGATGGAATAATGTTTTTGTGGTCCAAGGTGACTAGGCTCCTTTATTCCTCTAGAACATTCATCCTAGGAGAGGGTTGTGATGGTGGCACTGAAGGTGGCATCTCAACTAGCAAAGCCACTACTTGTAGCATATGCACGACAAGAGGAGAAACTTTGGTAAGAAAGGTAGATTTTCCAGTAGAAGTCAAAGTAAAATTATTTATAGTCAGTTAGAATGAAGAATAGTGTGGCCTGCCACCACCTTTGGAGGAGTTATTATTTTTCTTGTTGGTGATGGTAGTCCAACCATCATTATTGCCATTCTAAGATTTGGATTTAGATGCACCTTTTTACTAAGGAGTAGGGGGTGTGTGTACCATCAAAGGGAATTCTTGGATCATGTGTTCTAAGGAATGGTACTGAAAACAAGTATTCAAGAGATTGATATAAAAGACCTACTAAGAAAATTAGTTAGAGTTAATTTGTATATAAATAGAATATTTTAAATCATGGGATAGATCCACTTCCACACAAACCCTCATCCGAAGATGAGCCATAAATAACTTAGTCTTCTCATGGCATATGAAATGCCCTATGGGTTTTATAATCTGATCTATAAAACTACATAAAGAGAGAGGCAAGCTAGGAAATTCAACCCATATGGGGATTTTCAATTTTATTGCTCTAAGACTTGAAAGTCTCGAGTCTAGTGAGAAAACACAACCAAAGTGTTACAAATGAATGAAGGCCCATGATTGACAATAGCTTTTCAGTGCTCTAGGTTATAAAAGCAAAACAAAAAAAAGCCCTTTGTAAGGTTTTAGACTCCTTAAAGATTCACACCATGGCCTTACCAGTGGTTGTGAACCCATTGCTTTAGAAGGCTCATTTGAGGCACTCGACCAAAAAAATAAGCAATCAAAGTAAAATTTTTAAATAAATTATAGGTTTTATTAAATTTGGGCACATCCAAAATAACATCGGGTAATGGAGAGGCAGAATCATCAACATTACCTTGTGAAAGACCTTTAGGATGAATTTCATTGCCTACTTCAGGGCAATGGTTGTGTTCGCTCACTCCAACTTTCTCTACATCCATAGATGTAGAGATGGAAGTGATGGTCATCAAATATAGGGCACCCCCTACCACCTAGAGGAAAAATAATCTATCAAAATTAGTAATTAATGCAAATAAAGTAATATCTAGCCTAGATCTATGGTGATCGACAATGTGGTAGAGACCTAAAAGCTTGTCAATATAGAGTTATCAATCTAGGGTTTTCCTATAAATCAAATATAAAGTATATTCTTAATCCACCTATCAGATAATTCTTTGAATGATGTTTTTAATTCCTTGTATGTTGGTTTTGAGGAATGAAAGCCTCCTTTGTATAGTTGAACTTTAGCCTTCTAGATGCATATTTTCTTAGTGTGCATTCCTTGACTAGTCTTGTTACCATCTAAACCTCCATTTTTATAAATTTTTCACCTTAAACCATGATGTGGTGATGCTTGAATATAGGAGTATTAAGCTTGAGGATGCCTAGGGGATATACCTAAAAATGGTAAAAGGATGGGATGTTATCCCCTCCTTCAATTGGCCTCACAATTGCTAATGGAGTTCATTAAAGACCCTTCTTAAGTTTGTAGCCTTTATTTTGTAAATGGAGAATGAAAAAGAGATCTTGGCTAAATTTGATGTCACTTATTATATGATTTATTGTAATCTATGTAAAATAAAAAGAGAATGGATTTTAGATGTAATGAATAGACTCCTATTTTTTCGTTATTGTCTAATAAGGACTAAATGAAAAGGAATGTAATGAATGAATTATCATGTTAAAAATAATATTATAAAAAATTTAAGGAATATATTATTCTCTATATTTTTATATTTATCAAGAAATAATGATTATTTCTTTCCAAAAATCTCATAATGTAAAGGTTTCTTTGTGTCCAAGAAGGGATAGAAATATGTTTATAATTTTTATGCAATTCAAATTATTCCATTTTTTTCCAAATTGTATTTTACTGTGAAATAATTTTAATTATGATATTAATTAAATTTATGGTATAATTTTATGATGTATGATTGAATTTATGTGGATTTTCAAAGTTTCTGCTCTAAATCTCATTATACCTCTTTTATAATTTACCTTCATTTCATATATATTTTTGGAACATAAAATGGTGTGTTGGGAGGTTAAAAATAATTTTAGCATGAAATTATGTATTTTATGAGCTTTGTGCCTTTTGTTTCATAAATTTTTGTTTTATAGATCTCCATATATGAATTTTATAAAATTATGAGTATATATGGTAACTTTGTCGGCACATAGACCCTTTTGAAGGGCACTGACCCATATTTTAGAGAAGTTTTAAAATTGTATGGCGGTCACCCATGTGACCATGTGACATTGGTTAAAACCTCCATAGGGTTAGCTGAGTGATTGTAATACTTTATCTTCTCTCAACTTTTGTATTACCTGTTTGGTGGGAAACCACATGGTATAAACCCCTATGTGTTTTATGTTAGGGGTGGTCAATATGCATTGACCACCACCCATATCTAACCATGTGGTTAGAAGAATAATAAAAATAAGAGAATGATTTTAATTTAAACATTATTTTATTATAACCCATGGATTTTCCAAGTTGAATCTGTAATTAGTTGTATTTATGTTATTAAAACCAGAACTTTTGCAACCTTATATCACTAATTTTGTTTTTATGATTATGAATACTCAGAGACCTAGAGGTAGGGTGCCCCCAAAAGATACCCCCATCTATTTTCTTTTCTATTCCACTTGAAATAATTTTTTAAGACCTGAAACAAAATATATTTTAAGTTGTTGCCCCTTTCACTTCAAAGATGTTTTTACAAATTTTATAATCGAGTTACTTGTTTTGTACCCTTGATTATAGGGATTTAGTAGCTCGGAGGTAGGGGAACCCAAAAACAAAACTCTCATATTTTTTCCTTAAAATTGAAAGTGGTTTTGAGACTTGATTTCATAGTTTTCACCTTGTACTTGTTTTGTCCTAAGGAGGCCTATTGGGCATTGTTATCTATCGCAAGCTCTTAGGAGCCCCAAAATGGCTTGACCCAAAAGGAGACCCCTATTATTTTTATGCCCCTTAAATTTGAGAAAAAATTTAAAATCTAAAACTAAAACTTTTATGAAATTTTACCTTTAACTTTTTTGGTTGCCATTAATGGAGTCTCTAAGATTTTGATCCTTTTTCAAATTATTTACTTTTTAAATCTATTTTGGTATATGTATACATGGTTTTGCTCTATAAGTACCCATATTTTCAGAAAGATTCTAGGAGGTTTTAGTTTTAAATCTAAAATTGTGACTTAATGTCTAATTTTAAGCCTTTATTAACTTCCATAAGGATTTATAGGGATTCCTTACCTATGATTGAATCTGATGGTAGAGATATCTTCTAAGGGCTTGCCTAGGATATTTTGGACCCCTTTTGAGCTTATATAGGGACTATATAATATTTAGCTGAGATAATTCCTTGAACTTGACTTAAGTCAAAAATTGAGTTGATATATGACTTTAGTGTGAACCAATCCCTATGATTGGATGTATTTTCGCATATATACTTTTGAGCACCAAAAAGAGTTAGCGTAGTTTGAGACAATGGTTTCTCAAACCCACCTTGCATTACTTGAACATTATTTTGGGGCCTTGGGTTCATGGGGCCTTCTAGTTTAGTTTAGATAATCATAGGTTGTTGGTAGCTTGTAGTCCAATTAGAGAGGGTGGGGTTAACATGGTTGTGTAGTGACCATGTGACCGCTTTGTATTTTGACCCATGTCACTTAGGCATGCAATATTAGTTGGACACATTATGCATATCGTGCCATGTTATTGACTAGCTAATGGGAAATGTAGTTGTGAAAAATGTGCATTATGCATTCTTAAAAAATGGCTTATTTTTGTGTTAGTTTTTGTTGTGTTAGTTTTTTAGCATGACATTTTGGTATCAGAGTACAATTTATACACAAGGAATTCTTGGGATCATTTTTTAGTACCACTTATTTCACAATGAACTGATGCATGTACTTGTTCAGTGTTATACCTCATTAAGGAGGTAAAAACAATAAACATGAAGATATCATTGAACTATGAACACTTTGATCAAGTAACAGATCCTTGGCTTCCTATTTTAGTCTTCACATATGAGAGACCCATGCTAGGATAATCAAACATCTACCTACATAGTTGAATAGTTGAGGCTTGATGAAGGCTTAGAACAAGGTTCCAACTAGGTGTTAGGAAGTTAGATTTTCATGAGGGCTAAGTGACTATTAGCTTGTGAGCAAAATCTTGTGTTATAGGTTGATGAGACTTTACCATGACTGTTAGCATACACATCTTTCCTTAGAGGAATTCTTAGATAATTTATGTGATATATTTATCTTAGTTCATAAGACCATGGAGATTTATCTCAGCCAAAAATTAGAGTGTCTTGTATATCTAAGGTCTAGATAGTCATTTCTAGGTTTAGCAACCACATTTCAAGAAAACATGGCCCTCTCACTCAAGTTGAGTGTGTTAGAGGGTATCTTTATGTCTCTCTCACCTGAAGTGATTAGATAAGAATGGTTTGGGATGATTTTTTGAATCCATCCCATTTTCCTTAGTTTCTAACTCTTTCCTTGTAATTAGATCTAGGAAGAATTTGGGCATAGTCCCTTGGAATAAAATCCTTGTTTGTGTGGAGCCTAGAAGGTGTCAAAGACTTAGGGACATACGTTTTTGTGAGAGGGCCAAGACCTCATAGTGTTTTATAAGCATTTCCTCTCGAAACTTATCTGCGTACATATGATTTTTGTGATTTTTTATCCTCAATTTGTATGAGAGATTGGTGATACCATGTGGATGCCCTTGATAGGGAGCATCATATGAGTCACTTTGTTTTCACTTATTATTATGGTGAATGGCCCTTGTCTCCTTTTGGTAGTGAGATATGCCTTGTATTAGCCACACATTAGAGAGACTATCCATCAAATTTAGACATCAATGTTGGTTAGAGAGGAACATGTAGGCTTTTGAGGCATCTTGGCACCAAGTAAGTGTGATCATAGATTTGGTTAAAATGTTTAATGTGTTATATTGGTATTATTACCTCTTGTTACATGTTTTACATTACCCAAGGTATGAAAATATAGTTTGGGTGTTGACATCTAAATGTTGTGGTCAACAAACCCCTTGAGGTTATGACCCCATTTCTAGGTGTGTTATTTAGAGATCACCCTTATGTTGAGCCAACAATGGTTCTAAGGTGACCTTGTTGATAAGATCCTTAAGAGGAATGTGTTTTGGTTTTCCTCATTAGTATTTAAGGTTAGAGTGTACCTTCATGCTTGTGGAGCTTCATGAATGGATTGATGCATCCATGATAGTTTTATTTCATTGTTATTAAAGAGATAAATTCATCTTAGATAATTTTTTATTATATGGTGGTAGCACCTAGTTTGGTGGGTTACCTATGATTGTTGATAGCATTGAAGTAAGATAAGTCTCTTTTAGAGCTATAGGTAGCCATAACTCTAAGTGGGTGTACCTCATCATTGTTAAACATGATTGTGATAAGAGTGTACCTTTGTTTTGGTAAATTATATTCTAGTTTTTAGAGCATATAGTTTAATAGTGATTGTGTTATCTAAAATTTTATGGGTGTCAATCATTTGAGATGAACCTTTTCCTGCCAAGTTAGACTTTACATCATTTTTTATGTTACATTTTTTGAAAATGTATGCAGGATCTAGCATGTAGTAATATATTGGATTATTGTTTCAAGACTTATAGTACCTCATTTTCATAACCATACCATACCCTTGTTAGATTGTGAAGTTTGGACCATCCTTGAGTATGGCTTGATGAGTTGTGTAGGTATTGAACACCATTGATTCTTGATATTTTATTAGCCTAATAGGATGTTACCTTTGGTGGTTTTGTTTTCTTAATTATTTGGGAATGATAATTGTACATTGAATCCTTATGTGATGTTTTTTCTCCATCACAAGGTTGTCATCAATTATTGTATGAGTTACTTGGAATGTATTGAACACATGATTTCATATTGGGTTTAGAGGGACTAAGTTTTAGGGCACTATAAGGGATTAAAAAAATTGAGTCTTCAAATTTGGGATGTTGTTTTGGGGACCCTTTTTGAGTTAGGGCTTTGTGTTAGGAGTGTGTCTCCTTAGGACAAAATATACCTTCTAAATTTGTCATGTATTTTTTGACTGAGTGCCTTAAGAATGATTGTTATTTACCATGTCAGGTAGGTGAGTACCTAGCATTATTTATGATTTCATGAAAAAGAGGTTCCTATAACCTTCTCATTCACCTTAGATAAAGAAAACTTGGTGAAGCTTAGACATATATTTGGTAAGCAAGGTCTCTATGGACCACGTGTGCTTTGTGTAGTGGGTGTTATACAAACACATGTTTCTTCTCAGCTAAGCAAGTGTGCACTTATAGATGGATTTTTGTGCCTTATTAACATCAATCCTAAGGAAAGGGATCTCAGAATACCCCTCAAAGATTGGTACCACCTTAATTAGTGGGCATTCTCCTCATAGTAGAAGAATGTATTTTATTTTCTTATCACTTAGTTAGCATTGAGATGAGTTGACACTCTCTCACCATAAAGTGACATAATTAAAAGTCCATTGAGTGGATTCATATCTTTATTAATGTTAATTAATTATTCCTTTAATTGGGGACTTGTTTATTTATTATTCTTTATAATACATTACTTGGTATCTGCATAATGGTATTTTTAGCTTTGTGTTGGCTTGCCAAGTTATATAGATGGAATAACTTGATGCTTCCATATGGTTTAATAATTTTCCTCATATTTGGGGGAACATGTTGTAATTTTTACCACTTAAATGTTGTTAAGTGTGTGGTTATTATAGAAACTTGGATTTGTGATGTATTATTCATATCGTGTGAGGGTATACAAGAATTGTGTTTCTAATTATTGATACATTAGCTCCCTATTCTCCACTTGTGGTATTTTAGAGCTACACTTTTCAATATTATTGTATCTAAATGTGTGACATTTTACCATGTGATGTGGTGAAACTTGAATTTATTTGGTTTTGTTTTGGGATTTATAATATTGATTACAATCTTGTTTTTATGGTTTTCCTTACTATGGATTTTGAGGTTATTTACCCATTTATTATTTTGAAACTTCAATGATTGTTAGAGATCCTATCTTTCTTTCTTAAATTTTGTTTTGGATAAAATTAGGCTATTTATCCATTTTTCACCTTTATTATTATTTAGATTATATTGGATTGATTAACCTTGATTTTTTCTCCTTGTGGATTTATTTGGGTTTCTTAGCCAATTTGGTTTTACTCCTTGATTGGATTGGTAAATTATCAACTTGTTTAAATGTGTTATTTTGATGAGCCTTTTGTGAACCTTTCACCTTGAGTGAGTATGGGAGTAGTAGGTGAATAGTATCTTGATAACATTAACGTATGAGTTTAGCTTATGTCTTATTATGTAACTTGTTGAATAAGTTAGGATGCATTATCTTACTTGTTCCTTATATAAAGGTTGTAAGGATGGTATGATCCTTATCATTGGTTATTATTTTAATTTTACCATATGTTTCCTTCTACTCTAAGAGTGATGGATATGGTTTGTGTTTTTGTTTTGGATAGTTCAGTGTATTACATTTCACTCTATGATCTGTAAGTATAGATTTGTGATCATTAACTTATAAAAACCATTGAGCAGAGTTAGTAGGATTCCTAATGATTATGATAATAACCTTTAAACTAGAATTTTGACCCCCATTAACTTCCAAGAGGACTTTTTCATAAGGGCAGGGGGATGTGAGACCCCTTTTTTCATAGTGTCCACCTTTAGACATGTTGTATTGAGCACACATCCTATGCAGACATGTCTTATGTGTTGTAAAGACATGATATGTTGTTGAGTCTTTGAAAAGATTCTATATGTAATGAGATGTTGTGTTTTGCTTGTTTAATAATAATTATATGCTTAGATGATGATAATATTATATTTATTTTGATATCAGTTCACTTACACCATTTGGATATTCATTTTATATGTATTGATTTTGTACCACTAGATAAGTTTTTCATAAGCATGTATTTAAATTATGCATATGTTTGAATTATTGGCATTAGTTTATTACCATTTGATATGGTATGCATTGGATATGTCGTATGTTTTTTGTTTGGAATTAGATCACTTGTTTGTTAGTAGCTTCGACTATCTAATGTAGGGAATTTTATGTGTGTAATGTTGTGTAGGTGATAGTGGAGGAAAATAAGAGAACTACAACTACATCAGGAATGAGCACATCATGGGTAGAATGTGACACATATATTTAAGCCTAATGTGATCCAAACCACTCCTTCAACCTTTATGTGGACCTAATCAGAAGCATAGATGTCCTTAAATCATTTTCAACTATTCACCCCTATATACTATTCACACATTTCATTTTTAACCTTAAGAGTTCCATTTTAAGTTGTATTTCATTCATAAATTATTTTTTAAGCCATCTAAGTGAACTCATTTGACTCAAAATTTGAATGGGTTGAGAGATCCAAATTTTTGGAATGTCTTACAATAATAATTAGATATTTTCTGTTGATATTTTTTCCCTTGGACCAATAGGAAGGTGAGATATATTTTCAAGGATCCTTACAGGAATTTTGAGGCATCCCATGTGTCATTTATGGCTTTGTATAGTTAGTTAATTTATAAGGTATGGACTTGCTTGCTTTCCCACATGAGCTTGTAAGTGGAGTTATGGAGGGGAGATACTTTTTTACCCTAAGCCAAGGGATGGAAAGGGACACATGTCACCTTCCCATTAGATTGTAGAGAAGGGATTAGAGCCTATATGACTAAGGAAAACCTTTCTTGAGAGTACTTTTTCTCATGTTGGGAATTTTGAAAATTGGAGTGGAGAAGAGAAAGAGAAAGAGGAGGAGCTTGAGGAAGAGTTTATATAAAGATGAGAGTAGTCATTGCCCAAGCTTGTAAGAGGTGTTATTGAGTGGATTAAAGAAGGAACTAAGGTATGCTTCCATTTCCATTTTCATTAATTTTGTTTAAGTATTCTTTATTCCTTCCTTTGATTTTCCTTATTTTCAAGAGGTGTAGGGCCACTTGGCCTACCCTCCTTTTACCATTACTTGCCACAGGTGTGCCTATGACCACCGTGTTGGGTCTTTTTCCCACTTGGGCATTAGATATGTTCAATTCATCATAATTTTATTGTTTTATTTTAAAATTTCAATTATTTTGTAAATCTGATGATGTTAGGCTACCCAAATCGGTGTGAAATTTCTTTGCCTTATTGTTTTCTCATTCATTTGAAAATGATAGTAGAACCAAGGTCCCATGCCCTCCTATGTGGGTTTTATTGTAAACAGTGGTGGTGGTGATTGGGGAAAAAAACATCATTCCCTCTTATGTGTTATTTAGCATGGTGGAAGGTGCATATTCCCTCCCATGGCAAGAGATGGTAAAAAAGAGGTGATGAATTCTCCACACTCTTCCTCTCATTCAGTGAGCCTATTTATGTTGTAAATATGTATGATTGCATTGTGTTATTTTATAATTTAAATGATATGTTTAATTCCTTGTATGTTAGTTTTGAGGAATGGAAGCCTCATTTGTATAGTTAAACTTTAGAATCATAGAAGCATATTTTCCTCATGAGCATTACTTGACTAGTCTTGTTACCACCTAATCCTCCTTTTTCCAACTTTTCCACCTTAAACCATGATTTCATGATGACCATATATGGGAGTTTTAGGATTGGGGTTGCTTAGGGAATCGACCTAATGATATAAAAAGTATGGGAGGTGGGCTCCTCTTTTAGTTGGCCTAGCAGTTACTAGTGGATTTCATTGAAGACATTTATTAACTTTATGGATTTTAATTTTTAAATGAAGAAACAAAAAGAGATCTTGGTTGAATTTGATGCCACTTATTGTATGATTTATTGTAATTTATGTAAAATAAAAAGAGAATGGATTTTAGATGTAATGAATAAAGACTCATATGTTTTTGTAATCATCTAATAATGACTAAACAAAGAGGAATGTAATGAATGAATTATCATGTCAAAAATAAGATTATAATTATTTTAAGGAATATATTGTTATTTTTATTTTATATTTATCAATAAATAATGATTATATATTTTCAAAAAGATTGCAATGTAAAGGTTTCTTTATGCCCAAGAAGGATAGAAGCATGTTTATAATTTTTATGCAATTCAAACTACTTCAATTTTTCCCAAATTGTATTGTACAATAAAATAGGGTTAATTATGAAATTAATTAAATTTATGATATGTTTTTAGGATGTACGGTTGAATTTATGTTAATTTTCCAAGCTTCCACTCTAAATCTCATTATACCTCCTTTATAATTTGCCTTCACTTCATATAATATTTTGTCATGTAAAATAATACATTAAAAGATTAAAAATAATTTTAGTATGAAATTGTGGTTTTTTTAAGCCTGATGCATTTCGTTTCATATTTTTTTCATTTTGTAGATTTATTGATATGAATTTTAGAAAATTACTACTTTGTAGGGTAAATTTGTTGGCACATAGGGCCTTCTAAAGAGTACTAGCCCTTTGTTGTAGGGCAACTACAAAATCAGCCAACGGTCACCCATATGACCATGTGACATTAGTTAGAGTGCCCAAGGGGCTAGCTTAGTGAGTAGAATATTTTATATGCTCTTAGGTTTTGTATTGCCAATTTGGTGGGAAACCACATTATATAAACCCACGTGTGCTTTATGTTAGGTGCACCCATATTTAACCATGCAATTAGAATATTAGTCAAAATAAGAGAATGATTTTTCATTTAAACATTATTTTATTATAATCCATGGATTTTCCAAGTTGAACCTGCAATTAAATTTATTTATTTTATTGAAACCATAACCTTTGCAACCTTAGGTACCTGATTTTTTCTTATGATTGCATATACTTGGAGACCTAAAGATAGGGTGACCAAAAAATGGACCCCCCTCCATTTTATTTTCTCTTTCACATGAAATAATTTTTTAATACCTAAAACAACATAAATTTTTAGTTTTGATCTCTTTCTCCTCATAGGTGATTTTGACCTCTTTTGCAACTGACTTACTTATTTTATACCCTTAATTATGGGGATTTGGTGGCTTGGAGGTAGGGGAACCCAAAATGAACCCCTCCCCCTCATTTTTTGTCCAATTATGCATGAATGTGGTTTTGGGACCTAAAATTCATAGTATTTACCTTGTACTTATTTTTTTTTAGGGAGTCCTTTTTGGGCCTTACTGGCTATCACGAGATTCTAGGAGCCCCAAAATGGGTTGACCCAAAAGGGGACCCTTGATATTTTTGTGCCCCTTTAAATATGAGATAAAATTTAAAATATTATACTAAGACATATATGAAATTTTACCTTTATTTTTTTGGTGGCCATTAATAGTTGTGGTGGAGCTTGAAGCTCCCTAAGACCTTTTCAAAAACTATGGAAGGTTGAAACTGCATAGAACCTTTGTGAAAATATGGGTACCTATAGAAAAAAATCATGTATACATTTATCAAAATATATTTAAAAATAAATAATTGTAAAAATGATCAAAATATTAGATTCTCCATTAATGGCAGTCACTAAGGCTAAGGAAGGAAAGGAGGGATGATTATGAAAAAGTCATCCTCTAACACTTCCCCCCTCCATTCCAAAATATTAAATCCAAAATTTATGTTTGATTTTAAGCCTTTAGTGACTTCCATAATTATTTATATGGATTCTTTGCCTTTAACTAAATCTGAGGGTCAAGGTGGAATCAATCTAATAATAGAGATGGAGTGTTCCATCCTCTAAGAGCTTATCTGGGATATTTTGGACCCATTTTGAGTTTGTATGGGGACTATATGATATTTAGTTGATATATTTCATTGACCTTGATTTAAGTCAAAAATGGAGCTGATTTTTTACTTAAGTGTGAACCGAGCACTATGATTAGATGGATTTCCTTAGAGATGCTTTTAAACATTGCAAAGAGTTAGATAGTGTAGTTAGTGTAGTTTAAGCCAAGGGTTATTTGAACCCACCTTGCATTACTCAAACATTATTTTGGGGACTTTGGGTCATGGGGCCTACTAAGTTGGATTAGATATGTGTATACTTTTTGGTAGCCTATGGTTCAATTAGATAAATTGGTGCCAACATGGTTATGTAGCGACTATGCGACCACTTGTGCATTATGATCCATGTCATTTAGGCACGTGAGTTTATTTTGACACATTGTGTATATTATGCCATTTATTGACTAACTAATGGATAATACAATTGTGTAGAGTGTGCATTATGTACTCTCAAAAAAAGACTTAGTTTTGTGTGTGTTTCCATTGTTTCAATTTTAAGGCATGACATTATATATGTTATTTGGATTTGATTAGTAACCTAAAATATCATAGATAAGATATTTAGACAATATGTGTTACTAGGGAGAGTCAATGATTTTTCATTATTAATTTTAGCCTTATTTCTATTACACATCAATTTTACCTATTGATTTATTGAGTTTTGGTATATATTCATATTTTAAGAAAGTAGCATGTACTTATGATAATCATAACTTAAAATATAAAAATAAACTGTGTATATCCATTATAACCATGATCACACAATGCCAAAATAAAGAACTGACAACCCCAAGAAAAACATGAATAATTTTGGGGAAAAAATAGGTTTTTGATAAAAGATAAACAAAACCCAAAATTTATTTCAAAAATAGATATGTCCTTCACCCATTAGACCAAATTTACTAAAAATATCAAAAAACCTAATTCTAAAAAATACATACAAAAATTTTTGGAATAAAATAGGTTTTTTATCTAATCAGTATGACCAAGAACAATATATGATAATTTTAAAAATAGAGTTGTTTTGAATTAGATATTATCTAAACATGTATGGGGACATACCACAACCATTATAAACAAAACCTTTATAGGATAATAAACATGAAACCCTAGGGCAAAAGATAAAAACTTCAAATTTATGCATAAGACAAGGGGAAATTAGAAATGAAGTCTAAAACCCTAATGTAAAAATCTAAAACCCTAAAAAGGTAGAATTAAACCCTAAGGTAAACCTATGGTTTTTGGTGCTTAAAAGAATGAAGGGTTCACCAATATGATTTAGTTTATTTTTATTTAGTTATCTAAACAATCCAAAATATTTAAATAATTCATGTATAGTATATTTCTAGACTACAAGATTTAAATTTTAAAGCACATTAAGATTGATTTATCTCTATTTTTATTTATATAAATGACTAAGAGGATAGGTAATTAGCTTATTTTTATTCTATTCTAGACTGTGACTACGTATAGTTATCATAGATGCCCTAAAATGGATTTGTGGTCACTCAACTTAGGAACTTGACTGTTAAAATCTATATGGATGGATCTAGTAATGATAAAATGCTTGTGGTAAATAAAGAAATATGTTCTCTACCAAATTTTCCCCTATGAAAAGTGTCAAAATGTTCCACCATAAATTGATGCATCTACCTATAACTATGTTTTATATATAATTTTAGAGGCTTGGTCCTATGCACATATTCATATTCATCTTCCTTCACCTTGAAACCTTATATCCACTTTTGAAACATTGCTTTTCTATACAAAGGGGTTAGAAAGGTTGGTTTTGACAACCCCAACCACCCTCCACTGAGTGGATAAGTGTTTCCTACATTCCAATATTCCTAAGAGGGCTCAAATTTCATGTTGTTATCCCACTTACATGCATGTGTGATCAATAATGATTTGCAAGAATGTATGCACCATGTGTCTATTTCAAAACTTAGAAACCTATGATTTTGACCTTGTCATAGTATTTAGACTTGGCTTAGTGAATATTTATTTGAGGGTTTTTTCCAATTTTTATGCTTTAGGGAAATGCCTTAAGGATGTATAGATGTATTCCTAAATGTTCAAGTAGTTTCTAAAATTATATATAGATAGGAATATCCTTAGGCTTGATGTGTATATATAGAAGACTGTTTAAATAATTATCCTCTGAATCAGCATGCAAAACATGTGAGCCAAGTCAAATTAAGGGTTGGATCGTATTAAATAGTTATATGGATATCTTGGGATTGATTTGGTGAAGGTAGATGATATTAGTAACTGGTATCATTTGGTTATTTTTTAATATATCCATGAATGAGAAATCAATGATCTAGAGAATGGTAGTAGTCTACTCACAATAATATATAATTTAGGAAAAAATTATGGATATATTGAGTGTGAATGATAGAAAATGAAGAAGTTCAATCCCATAGATAGATATATGGCTAGGAGAAAATTGGAGTAAGATTCAATTGTGTATGCACAAGTCATTTATGTTAAAGATTGGTCAAAACTAAGATTATCAAGTTTATAAAACCAAATTTATGTTTTTACAATAGGGTGAATTATTTATCCATTTTATTTAAACCTATGATACATACATACATGTTACATATGATACATGGATATACATATGTGTGACATTATTCAAACCTATGGGAAACCTTTATACATTAGGGGCATGCCTACACTAGGGTCATATTTGTACACTTACCAGGATATATATTTATATACTTATCCATTCATCATAATAAATTGTTATACATTGTTGTTCTTTCATATACTTTATAAATTACTATTTCATGTGGATATTGTGCTTGACTATACTATATGATGACATTAATTGATTATGCAAACTAACATTACTTACTTCATGTGTACTTTATGTTGAAGATTATTAAATTATGTGATCATTATTGTGTGTAATATTTCATGTTTTTGTAGTACATTAATTATGTCTTGTCATATTTTATGTCAATTGTGTTAGAAGATCTTCTAGCTCATGACATGTCCATGTCAAGTTAGCATCAAGTCAAATTTGTGTTGTCTTAAGTGGTTATGTGTTTCATGATCATTATATTGTGTATGTGTGTGTGTAGATACTACGATAATTACTAAACTTAGTGTTATGATTTATATCACACATGAATCTATTATATGTGATTATATGATTTGGTTCATGCATCTAGTATGATGATTATTGTTGTGTACTTAATTTATATATCCATTTAGAATGAACCTTATATGCCCATTTTCCTTGCATTATATGTTCAATATGTGATTGAATGATCATATATTTATATTATTATGTATATTAACATGTTTTTATACCTAATTTACATGATTACATTTTTATATATAACACATGATGTGCTTGTCTCTTTGCTTTGAGTTGAAGGATTCACAGCATTCATTCCTCATATAAAAGGGGGGTATAATATGGTCTTATATTATATATTCAATCCATGATAAATATATATATATATATATATTGTACTTTGGATTAGATTATGTGATTTATATGGGACATATTAAGCAAATTGAGGCATATGTGAGACATATATGGGGAATTCTACATGATTTTGAGGATTAGTTGGGGTATTCTATGGCATTATGATACACATTATATGTGCTACATTGAGAAAATTTATCAGATTGATCATATTGATAATTAGATTATGGAATTCTATATTATTTTGAGGTACATATGGATCAAATTTTGGGCATGAATGTTGTTCATGCACACGCTTTTATATTTTCATGTTGTGTATAGATAGGGAATGATAGTAATAATTAATCACTTTATATATAAAATTCATTTACATTGGTTTATCCCAAGTTTTAATTTATGTATGAACATTTTTTTGGGTTCCACCTTGACATATGAACTTATTCAGGGTTCTATCTCAGCATACAAGCCAAATTTTATGGTTCCACAAAATAATTATGTTGATATTTAGAGTAGTGTAATTGAGGTTTCTACGACACTCAACTTATAGTATTTATCCTTATCCAATGGTGGTTGAGGAATTATTTATCCTCAATAAATGGTTTCATGAGTTATGTCTACATGAGGCATAATCACCCCATGACATTCTCCAAGTAAATGGTAGCTTGATTTAGTACCCTAAGGTGTATTCATTCCTTGAATTTTCAATAATAAGTAATTCAATGATTTATACTATTTTATATTTTATATCATGAGTTTAAATTGATTTATATATGTTTCCTTATAGGTTTTACATGGAAAAAGTGGGAGATTTGGGGCATACCTTTTAACACCAAGTGCAGTTAATCACAAGAACCAAATTATTGCTTTTATCCTTTTAATATATCATTTTCAAAACTAGACTAAAATTTGGGAATATATAGACACCTTTTTAATTATTAAAATGTTATTTTAATTATATTAATAAATAAATACTATACAAAAACTAATAATACAAAAATTTGAGTAAAAGAAATCATGCTCCAAAATTCACATCAAGGCAGGCTAAGAGATAGCATTAGCAACTTAATAAAATTTGAATAACTTTCCAACCAAAAAGGTGATGAATCCAAATATCTATAAAACACAAATAACACATTTTACACTAATTAGTAGGATCAATAATAAAGTATGGAGATGAGGAGGTGGGGGACCATTAGGTTTATCACTCCATCTTCCTTATCCCCCAGTAGTTGGAGGGTATGCAGCATCAAGTACAAAACCTCAACCCCTTTAATCTTTTTCTTTATATTTATCTTTACAATTTTTTAGCCTCGTAGGAAACATAACAATTGCCAAGTGAGGTAACTTTATGTTAGGATTGTGGAGCTAAAAAGCTTCACTGATGCAAATAGGAGAGGAGGTTGCTGAAGGTTGCTGAGTTGCAGAAGAAGTTGGGGTCGGTCTGATCAGCCGACGTCGGCGGGATAGCACAGAGAAGCAACCGACGTCGGTCATATATCAGCCGACGTCGGTCACCTCCAGGCGGACAGGGACCGGCGTCGGTCGCCTGTGTGGTTCGACTGCGAGCTATTTACGGGCAGTTAGCTCACGAACCAAGAGTTTGCATGATGAGTGCTAATTTTAGACTCATAGCTGCGGATCTAATTATGGTAATTAGATGTCTAATCATTGTTTGGATGAGATCTATATAATAGACTCATGGTTGTATTGTAAAAGTGTGCTAGGGAGTAAGAGAGCATAATTATAAGCTCCTTCTGTGTGTGAGGTAGAGCTATGGTGCGTTCCTCCTAGTGCCACAGTACCAGGTGTGTTGGTGCTGGATTGGAGAGCCAGCTGGGTTCTTCAAGAGTGTAGGATCTTGGTCACAGTTGCATGGCCTATATAGGAGATCTACATGGTAAGTAAGATCGTTGATCTGCAGGTGTATGTGTGTGCAAGGTCGAGGTTCACAGGTGATTGGAACCATTGCTTGATTTGCAGGTGTGCAAGGTCATACAGACAGCAACACAACAGGGAGCAGTATCAGGCAGGATTTACTTGGAGTACAGGTGTGTACTCGGATAGAGCAAGAGGAAGGCAAGGGAGTTCCTTCCATAAGTATGGTCTGTTGAATTGTAGGTTGTTGCAGATTCATGGGAGATCTACTTGAAGTACCTTGAGTACTTGTGGAGCACGTGGAGTGCTTGTGGAGTGCGTGGAGCACTTGTGGTGTGCGTGGAGCACGGGGAGGTGAACACCAACTCTGTATTTGAGTTGGGTGTTGAGACCTGTGAGAGGGAGAGCTTTGGGGAGAAGAATTACTGTTCACTTGAGGTGTGGGAAACCTCTGTAAGGTGGTGGAGAAGAAGTGGCATCTTCTTTATTGTATTCTTTTCTGTATAAAGTGTTAATACAATTTGGTATTGTCTCTCATATGCTGTGTTATTCTGAATTCTAGTTACTTGGTGAATCTGGTTAATTTCTGCATATTAAGTTGCTTGGTATTAGTAATCAAATTGTGTGCTTCCGGTGTACACCCCCCCAACACTTTATTTGTAGTGGTGAAAACCACCAAAAGTGGCCATCATCCCCCTTGTAATCCCCACCATTACCTCTATTATTTCCATCCTAGCCACTACCACTTTCACCTCCATGGACATAGGTTTGAGGTCCTAGAGATGGAAAATATCTCTAGGGAGAACCATTTTGGTGCTTTTTATGTGACCAAGACATCCTTCATGACCTATGCCTAGGTCCCATAGAGGTGACTAGAAATGGGGGTAATATAGAGGGACTCTACGAACCACTTAGGGGGTAACTCCCCAATGATAAAGTAAGGTCTAGATATGGGTCAACTCTAAATGCACTTTATTAGCTTAAGCTTGAATTTATAGCATAACACTAGATAACACATCAATCTTATTAGTAGTGGAAAAAAATCCTATAACATAGCTTGGTTAAAATTAACATCATTTATTCTCTTCCATAATTTAAAGATAATCTTATCTCAAAAAATATGCCACGTTTATGGAAAAAAAATAGGATTCAAGGTTGAATCCCTGAAAATCACCATATTCTAAGTAAACATGTCATGGTAGAAAGGTTGGAAGAAAATGTGATTCCATTTCCAAATGAATTGAGCAAGTTTGACAAACTAGAAAATATGATTTAAGGACTCTAGATGTTCACATACAAAGCAAACTTAGTGACACATACCAAGGTGCACCAAGCAAGAACCAATAAGAAGAGATTAGTTGAGAATACACCATAATAAGTATGCTTATTTTGAATCAATGATATTCATCCACACACAATCAATTCTTCTTATCCAAACTTTTTTAGTGGAATTGAATTTCCATTTGGAATTGAGAGTTTCCACAAGAAGAGACTATAAAGAGAGGATTTTTTTAATCTAATCAATGTTTATACCAGTGGAAGGGAATATTTAAGGGCCATTTCTATTCAGTACACCATCTAAAGGGAGTTTTTGTGCCAATCTTATGGATATGGATAATAGGTATGGCATTCTAAATTTTTGTGATGTATTCTTGATCATTGGATTATAACCAAAACTAGTGGAATAAAATATGCCAAGGTACCCACTATCTAGTTTGATTGAAAAATGGATTTGAGATCACTTTTATTCCCTTTATAAAAATCCAAAGACTTATAATCTAAGGAAAAAGGGATAAAGGGACTTCACAATAACTAATAACTAGAAACCACCATATAGATTGAGATTTGAGAGATAGACCATACCGAAACCAATCACCATACAAAACCAAAATCCTTTTGAGAAGTTCACAAGCCTTCCAAATACTCTTACCCACAAAGTACCAATAATGGTGATAGGGACCTAAGTGAGCAATAGAGTTTGAATATTTGATCCCTTAGAGGATCCTTTGCCCATGAAGTTGTTATGAGTGATGTAATTCCTAAGAAGTATTTCTTAGTTCTCATTTCCATCCAAATCATGGATGATCCATTCAACACACAAAGCATGGCCTTGTATCTAAATATCTAAAAGACCAATCCCTCCCAATGATCTTGGATTGAAATAGATATCCCAAGATACTCAATGGAAACCTCCATTACCTTTAGTGTTTTCCCACAAAATATCCCTACAAAAATACAATTTAGTGTAGGCTGCTGTAGAGGAAGCCCCACAATAGAATTATTAAATAAGAATGGCAGCTAGAACCTTAGAGAAAATTTGGAATTTTTTGTCTAATAAAAGCAATTTAAATATCTAGAAATAAATTTTAATCTCCACCCTTTGCACCATATACTACCACAAATTAAAGGAAATATCTTGAAAATTAAAAGGGATACCTATAAATTTAAACTATTCACTAGGTTGAATCTCCACTTGTAATATAATAACTAAGTAGGCAAGGGAGAGAGGAATTCTCTATATCATTGGGTTATTATCCATCGAATGGAGGATCTAGAATCCAACACCTCAATACATTCCATAACACTGGATATGTATTTATTCTCTTTAGCCAAAGTATAGAAGGAATCATAAAATTAGTTTTTGTTAACCATTTCAGTGTGTTGGGAAGAGAGATTCTTTTGACCAAACCTCTAGAAGAGTAATTAGAAAAAAAATAGTTGAATACTTCAATAAATGGCATAAAGAGGGAGAGAGGTAAAAAGAAACCCTAATGGATATAATGAAAGAGATAAAGTTGATCATATTGAACCCCATTAATAGTAATGCAGGAGCCTACATTTTGAAAAACCATTTTAACTATGCTAACAAACCTAGGGTCAAACCTAAGGCTTGAATCATATAAAAAATAAAATCCCATTCACTTCTATCATAAACTTTATCAAAATAAATATTGATAAATAGATCCTTTTGGTAAGACCACTGGGCCCATTCCATTCCTTCCCAAATGGTAGTGATATTTTCCATGATGTATCTATTGTAGATACACCATGTTTGCTCAAAAAAGAACAATGAGAAGAAGAATATATCTAACCCTAAGAGAAATAACTTTAGAAATAATCTTATAGGAAACATCAAGATAATTAATAGGACACTAATTTTTTATGAATCCCTTGATTTTTGAAATAATTAATGATTACCTTAGTTAATGATCTTGCTAAGGGAATGGGTGTGAACGACTTCAAGATAGAATTTACACAAATATGGACCCATAGTATCCCAAAAAGTTTGATATAATTCACTATGAAACCCATAAAAAAAATAGGGATTTATTGATATCTATCTACATGACTACCTCATGAAAATATTAAATAGATAGAATCATATCACATGCCACCCATTGAATTTTAGGAAAAAACTAGGGAACCATTTGAAGGAATTTGTTAGGATTAGATTCTCATTAAAATGTGGACATTTGGGCTAAAAACACTCCATGTTAATGAACAACAAAGGATGTTGTAATATTAGGAATATGTGTAATCTAAGATCCAACTTCTCAAATGGATTTTACATGATTAGCTACTTGCCTCGAGTGGAGGAAAGCAAAAAAATCCTTAGAAGCTCTATCCCCAATTTTAACTAGTGCATGAAAGCATGAATTTAAGCTCAAAATTTCAATATTATTCCTACACTTGAGGCTTATGTTGCCACAAGGTAGATTTATCTCACAAATATTCATTTAATGAAGATAGCTTCATTCCCTATGAAATCTAATTGAATTCATAGTGTGAGGCCATGTGGGCTCTACAGCGAAAAGTAGTAGCTTCCTATCCATAAATATAGAAAAGGCCACAATCCTATTCATGGAATTATCCCACCACTCAATACAACTATATGTTTTAGGGGTCCAAAGATAAATATTTCAAGCTTTAATAATGAGCTTCTGGGTCCTAGACTAATAAAGGTGGGTTTTATTGAGATGGAATGAGATTTTGAAATCTTGAATTTAGGAATGACCCATTCAATCTCAAGCTTGATGGTAATATGGTTTGTGAGTAAAACATCAGTAATGACTACCACAGGGAAGTCAAAAAATTTGGCAACAAATAAAAAGTTTTTTTTAGTAATAAGATCAAGGTCTATACATTTCACTACTATATCAAAGCATTGATGGAAGTTAGACTAGGTGAAATGGGTGAGGTGGAAGAAAGGCACTGGTGGTGGTTGGGATAAAAAACCTAAGCTTGTTTCACATGTAAATACATGCATCTATTTTTGTATCACACCACTTCATGGAGAGAACCCCCTACTTATCCTCTGACAATTCAATTATGTTAATGTCACCACAAAGAATCATGTTAGCATCTAATAGTAAGTCAATGAGCCAACACCAAGAACACATCCTTTCAACCACATCATTAGAGGCATAAATATTGTTAATACTAAGAGAGAGACCATTAAATTTGAATAAGTTCTATGCCACCCGATGAGTGAGGTCAATTCCCCAAGACACAATATTAGGAGAAAGGGATGGGTAAATTAATGAAAATACACCCACACATCTATTTTCATGAGCATACATTTGATAAACATCTCCTTACTGAATTATTCTAACAAAATAAGAGAGAGAGAATATTAAAATCCTAACTTCTTGTAAGAAAATAATTTTCATGTGAACATATAACAGTACATATCCCTTAAAATGAATTTTGCGATTATGTCACTAAGTCCTCCTACATTCCATGCATACATATTTGTTTTCATATTGGTTTCCTTATCCTCCTCAACCAAAATATAAAAAATGTTTGCCAAGTAGGATTGGTGGTTACATTTCATGAAATCACTCAAGTGAAATGCCTACCACTTTTCTTACATGTATCACCATCTTTGAGTGGCAAAAATGATTTATGTTCACTATCTTATAATGACTTGTGATTAAACATGCCAATTTCATCTATCAAATATGGATGTTTCACCTCATGATTAGGTTTTGAAGGTTGAGAAACTCTTATTTTCTCTGAGATCCAAAAAAAATTAACTACGAGGTGTGGAAAATACGAGGTATTTTCACTGACTAGGTGGTAAGATATAGTTGTTTTATGGCCATCAAAGTAAAGATTATAAGTTTGTATGTAATATTTTGGGCCTTAATTGTAGTGTGATATAGTTGATTAACCTTCTTGGTAATAATATCCCATACATCTAAACACAGTTGTGCATTCTTAATCTCTCAAGATAGGTTTTGAGTGGCAAGGTTGGTCTAGAGTTGGCCATCAATGGGCACTCATGAATTTTTTGGTTTATGGCCTAACATCAATAATAATTAATGTGCATGTTAATATAAATCACCCTCTATGGCATATTTATCATTAGTTTTTATATCAATGGTTTCCTTGAGATCTATAGAAAGATCCACTTCCATGCAAATGTGTTTCTGAGGTTGGGCCACATAGATGAAGTTACTTATGGGTTTACTAAATAGATGGAAAAAATTACACAAGGACAAGGGCAGGCTATGAAACTCTATCCATGCTGGGATTTTTAATTTGTCTTGCCCCAAGATGACAATTCTTGGTTCTAATAAGAGTGCACTATTAGTATGTTATGGATAAACTAGAACCCATAAGCAACAATGGCAGGACAATACTCTAGGTTATTAAAATTAACTAGAAAAAACCCTTTTCCAAGTTATGTACTCCCTCAAGTTTAACACCATAGGGGTTGACCACATGTTATGGACCTAAGATTTTAAATTACTTTCAGTGGGGACCTAACCAATAAAATAGGCAACAAGAGAAAACATCTCATAATATCTTTAAGCTATATCAAACTTTGGGCATTCTAAAACATAGTGAAGATTTTATGGTTAGGGTCATTACCTGGTGGAAGACCTTAAAGATTAATTTCCATGCTCACTTCGGTGCCATTATTTCTCATATCTCCTTCAGAATACCTACAAAAAATGTTACAAGGCTTGAGGATGATGGCATTAAATAAATAGACTATCCACCCAAAGGGTGGATAAATTGTAAATTCAAAGTAATAAATGCATGGACTTTTAAAAAATGAAAAAAACCTACGCTTCTTGCTAAATAAAATCTAGATAACTAAATTTGGTATTAGGCACTTGGAAACATCAAATTTTACATTTTTTGACATACCTAGACTTTATTTACACAATTTACTCTTGTGCACACTTTTTGCTATTTGTTTACTCACCCATTATCTTGGCCAACCCAATTGACCAATATAAATATTTAGGATCACCTAGTTTGTGAAATAACCTTATATAATCCAAGGCAGACTTTTTTCATATCATAAATCATTGATTTTCATTCTTAGGATAGTATCATAAATAGTAAAATAGTTATAAATATTATGTATATGTTTATATTTCATGGTAGTATCTAGGAACACTCAAAAACTATTTTTAAAATTGGGATATCACCAATAGGTATACCTAGACACATTTCATGGGTTGGTCATAGTGAGAAATATCAAAGAATCAAATATAAAGACAAATCAATCCTAAGTTCATATACAATTGGTCACTACTTCAAAATCACATTGAGAAATAAATGAGCACTCTCTTGAGATATTATCACTAAGGAATACACATCTAAAAAGCCTTTGAATGAGAATCCCTAAATCCAAGTTAGAATATAAATGCAAGTCAAAGTTGCATTGTGTCAAGTGTGTTGGTAAGATATTTTTTTGAAGTGCTTTTTTAGATTATTTATGTGACTCAACCAACTGGATGCAATATAAAACTTAACAATTTGGAGAAACTGTAATATTAAGCATGATTTTGTTTGCATTTGAGAGGGGAAGCTTCATTATATGATGGGGTTTTAGGTTTTTGGTACTTTTAACTAGAAATTATGAAAGGAAACAAAAATGGAAGAAAATGGGAATGTTAGGGATGTAGAGAAAATATAAAGAAATGGTTATGAAAATGGGAAACCTACAATGGATTAAACATAGAAAATTGATTATACTACCTAGATTAATGGAGTGAGTTAGACAGTTCAACAATAGAAAGGGAAAGAAAGACATACTTCAAATAGGGGAATGAAAGAATCACTAGAGAGGTTTTGAAACATAAATTTCTATGGAACCCTCTATATTTCATGCTAGACATGAATACAAAGTTTCATTTTATTCATTTTGGTCAAGGTTTCATTTAGTGTAAAACATTTTGGGTTAGAATCTTCCACTAAGCATGTAAACAACAACATAGGGTGAATGACATGAATGATTGCCTAAAGCTCAAAGTCTTCCTTTAAACTAGATTACATGTATACCACACAAAGTCTATCATTTAATATTTTCAACACAAATTTTTCAAAACTAAGATAATTTATACGTTAATTAAAAAAGTGCTAGTTTTAATAGATTCTCTACTCACAAATTGTAATATAAATTTCACAAACAAGAAGTAATAAAAACCCATAAAGCAATTGATTCATATTACATATTTTTTTGCATTATAGTCATAACACTCCATGAAAATGAAAAACTTATATAAATATGTAGTAACTCCTATTGGACTGAGAGGGAAAAAAATATGAACTTAGTTACAATGTCAATCATCTTTTATATAAGCATTTGTTATTTTAGGTAGTTATATACTAACTTTTTAACTTAATTTATCCTTGACTTAACTCATATTTATCTTGAGTTTAAACTTTGAGTTTTTAAGAACCATGAGTTAACTTAAGTTACTCCACATTCCAATTTTTTATATTCTAGCATTTTAATCAAAGAGATTTGGATTATCTTCCTACCTTGTCAAGTTTTTATCTTATCGGATCTTTCTTTACCCTAACAGTTTTCAAAATAATTATATACTATGAAAACATTTCCTATCTTCAAGATCTTATCCAAAATCTTTGCCCAATAAACACTACATTAAATCAAATATTCACCATTTGGAATTCATTATAATCTTGAAATAATTTTCCATGGACATCGACCTCCAAATGCTTCATTTGATACATCTTCTATTTGTTCTTCAAGTTTTGATACCACACCAATGTACAGCTAGTGTCTTACTCTTGATCCCCCCAATGGAAATAAAAACTCTTTAACATCATTATACCAATCATTGCATTATCAACTCAAACATTCTTTCTACCAAGTAAAGAGACCTAGGTAATCACTAGTATTACTTCAATAAAGGGACTATCCTTTGGTATCATTAATGCCTAAAAGTGAATATGAATGTCATAAATTTCATCTTTCTAGATCATCTTATTTATTCTAATTACATCCCAGTTTTATTATTCATTTCAATCAAGATGTTTTACAAATAAAATTAATTTAATATTATAATCATTAATACATTTATAGGTTTGTGAATATGTCATACAATAATCTTACAAACCATCATGACCCATTTTACAAGATACATCAAATTAACTTGACATATATTAATAGAATTATGAGCTCTGATGTTAGTGTCCATAGTGTATATTCCTCTCCCTTTTACTTGTTTGGTTTGGCATCTTTTTACAAAATGTTTCAAATATTTCACTCCATAAAATTATACAAGGTAGAGAATTCATCAATTCATAGAGAACATATAATGGTGGTGTCATGGAAACTCAAAATTTTATTACCATCGACTAAGCATCTTGAATGTTTCTTGGGTAGCTTGTTAGCCTTCATTATCACTATGTCTTTATAATCTTAAAATCTGGATAATGTGTTGTGGTTTTGATTCACCTTGAAAAGTACTTAAATTTTACTACATTTGATTTTAGATTCAAGCCAACATGATTTGAACCTTATAAATTTCTTGGAAATTGCCACAAATATTTTGTTCACACTTTTGGAAGCACTTTAAGTGCATTGATGACCATACTTTTGCAACCTGATACATATTTCATTATACTTAATCCTTGTTTCCTTCCCCATCACTCACATAACTTGATGTGTAGAAAATCATGAAACTTGAAAGTTATCTTTTGATAGTACATAAGATTTTTTCATCTTAAAAACACTTATTTGTGACCTCATGACCATAAATTTTGAATAAAAATTTTATTTCTTCACTGTAGCAAGATGTTTCTCATGATGAGAAGTGTTTATTTGACACTTATGTCCACAATCAAGTATAGTATCACATGGTATTTTACATAAGGATGGATTGAATGAGTCAAGATGTTGACAATGATGGATCATGATGATATCATTCATAATTTAAATACATTAAGTTGATAATAAATTTTTGATCCTTAAAGTACCTATTATGTTATTTTATGCATCCAATCATTTCTTCCTTGTTGGATCAAACAAAAGAAACAATAATAATTTGATTTTTCAACCCTTTGAACCTACAACTATATGAAATTATATAGTTAGCTCTGTAGGTTTATCATTATTATTTTTTCCATTCATCTACCATCCATTTTGCAAGATCAATTACCATTTTTATTTCCCTTTAATTTGCATAACTATATTGTAGATTCTCTTTGTAAGAATGACACCTGAAAAATGTCAACATTGGATCAAACGTGAGGATATATTGACAAAATAATTGGCAAAATATATTCATGCATTATACTTTTAGTATCCTTATTTTTTTATAATAACATTGGATGTTGAAGAATATAAAAATAAGATAGAATCCTTTTTATCTTCTTATCTAGTGACATGAACTTTGAACAAGGAAAAAAAACACATTTTGTTTCATTCTTAATACAAGAGGTGAAAATTCATCATGGAGATTGATGTTGAAAACTATAATATGTTGTGCATACTTTTAGGATAAAACATCCTCTCAAGGTACCATAACCAATTATTACAAACCTAACAACAATACATGATTTTCAATAAACAAAGGTCAAGCATTCTTTTCTAAGCCACTATATTAGTAGTCATGTGAGTATATTCTTGAACATAAACCAAGCCTTTTCCATTGGGATATAGATTTGATATATTAAAAGATTAAAAAAAATCATTGTCTTTGTGTTCATAACACCTCTAATCGCCTATAGGAGTGAAATTAGAGGTGTTGTCACAAAATACAATTTTTCACAACAACAAAGTGTCAAATGACAAACATTGCATTACATTCTAAATTGATCACAATGGTGCATACACACACCGGGGTGAGTGAAATATGTGTGGTTTGATCCCTCTTTAGATAATTTTAATGTAGGCAATGCATAGTCCCTTATCAAGGAGTGGTTGTGGTTATCCAACCTAACTTTATAACCCCTTTTTAAGGGTTAACTTGTGTTGTAAGTGTGATTACAGTTTCAAAATAAAGAGAAGGAAAATAGGAATCAACACATAGGCTAAAGGAGAATGTACACACATGATTTCCATGTGCAATTTTAATGGTTTGAGGCATCATGGAACTATATAATCAACAAGGATAATACCATTCACCAAAGGGGTCTGAGATTTGCAAATAATGTTGACACAGGTCTTGAGCTCATGTTTCCTAATATGAGCAATTACATAGCATTTTTAGAGACTGTGACAAATAGAGTGAGCAATAGAAATCATAAATCAGCAAAGTTCATCTCTTCTAAATAATTTTAATTAAATTATAAATATAATAACTATAATATGAATATACCTTATATATTTATATTTGTATGATTACTGCCCTATTTTACAAAATTGAATATTCATAATTTTATCTTATTTATATTATATTAGTCACAAAATAAATAAAACAAGAGGAGTGTCAACAGTATAGATAAACCATATAATAATAATTTTTTACCTTAGTATGACAGTAGGAAATTTATAATATTAAATGAAATTCCATGAAATGTCTTGAATAAGTTACTTAATTTCAACATGATTACTTTACCACCAACAAGGTAATTTAATACTTTAAGATAATTGCCTAAATATTTATATTCCAATGCATATTTTGATTCTTATAGACTTCAAGGTCACTCTACAAATTGATGCACTACAAAACATAAGATTCAATATTTAATTGATAATATCCAAATTTAAGTGGATGATAAGTATATATATTCTTATATGACATCTAAAACATCTAATCAAAAGGATAAATCAACTGCTAACATTAATGTCCATATTATATAAAAACCAAAGTATAATGATGTTCCTATGGAATGCAAACAACATTCACTTGATGGTTTTCTTGGATCAATTGATTTAATCAAGAAGAAATCAATGTTTATTAAAATTGTATTTAGTGAAGAATATATTCCACATCATATTTCATATGATGGACCACTATTTATATGAGAATTTACAAGTGACATATAAAAATATGACACAATGGTTGATAATGTCTCAAATTTGAATATATGTATTGAATAGTGTATTTATATCCTTGGACTTAGTTTGGATGAATTGACTTATACAATCATGGGATATGATGGTGTTGGAAGATAACCCATTAGTTGTTTTATTTTACCTAATATAGTGGGACCAAATATAATTCAAAATTTCTTTCATGTGGTGCACACTTTTGGATCATATAATAGTTTTCTTGGTTGACAATGGATACATAAAATGAAATAAATAAATTATATTATATATTATTGTCTAGAATTTAAACATCAAGGTCATTTAATCATAATTTAAAGAGATACAAATATTCCAAAGGATGGAGTGGTGTCTATATAAAAATTATAAAGATCATTACAAGATTTACCTAAAGAAATGCAGAATAAAATTAAAAGATTGAATCAGCCCCATTAAGGGTGCAATCATCACATAGTTTGTCTCCAAGACAAACATACAATCATAAACAAAATCAAGGTATGAGATACACTCATTGCATAGTGAATAATATTACAACCAAAATTTATAATGATGACACATTATTTTTACATTCATGGGTTCCACTACACCCTATAAATGGTGGATGGTGGTCTTAGTACATCAACCCTCATATCTTATGGTGATTAACATATAACTCCTAGCATTAATTTTTAGTTTTAATAACAAACCTCTTATTCTTTAAATCAATCACTGTATATTTTTCATGACATATTAGACTATTTTCCCTTGTTATATATTTACATTATTGATCATTTTCTCTATGTTATGTGTTCATGATTATTCAACTATCCATAGAGATTATATTATTTACACACATGTTACTATTGATATTATTGAGATAGATATAAGATATACAGATACATTCATGGTTTCATAATTAGTTGGGGAAAATTTTCATGCTTGCTTTGGTGGAATTTTAGGGGCATCTCTTAATATCTCTTTAGGTGCTATCTTTCATAATTTCCTTTATAATATTTAGCTTTCATGTGATCTTACATACCCTTATTTATCTTTCCTAGTGTGTATCATTATGTTCTTATTGCTTCTACTTATGCTTATATTTTTGTTGTACTTTTTTCAACTTCATTATTTCTTTATGCTTCACTATATGAGGGATTCACTTCCTCTATGTTGATTTGATTCTCATGTGTTTGATGTGTTTGTTTCATTTGATTATTATCTGATGTGTATCCTTTTTTTCCATATTCATGATGTGTTTGTTTCATATGCTTAATTTATGGCACACCTTTCTTGATTTTCCTATGTTTGATATATGTTCCTTGTTTCCATTATATACTTTGTGTCAAATTATTATATTTATTTCCTTTGTGTGCCCTGGTTGTTATATTTCTCTATTGTACTGCATCAATAACATTGTTTTTCATTTTAACTTTGAGTGTGGTGTGTATATTCTGTGTTTAGTGTTCCTTCCATGCTTGTTCTATTTACTATATGTTGTTATATGATTGGTGCCATGATCTATATCATGCATAATGTTTTCTGGTTTTACATTATCCATAGCATGTGTATGTTGTTTTTGTATTTCCTATGTTGTGGTGATTCCTATCATGCATCTATTGGGGTAAGATTCCATATGTATTCTTTTATTTGATATATCTTCTTCTACACTAATATTTGGTCATGTTATCATTTGTCCTCATTGATTTCATATTATTCGTAAGGATAATAATACTATTTTGCTTACATTACTTATATATTTATCACTTAGAAGTATGTTACACTTGTGCTTATATATATATATATATATATATATATATATATATATATATATATATATATATATATAGATAGATAGATATATACATATATGTATATATATATGTATATATGTATATATATGTATATATATATATATGTATATATATGTGTATATATATATATATATACATATATATATATATATATATATATATATATATATATATATATATATATATATATGTATATATATATATATATGTATATATATATAATGCTTTTGGATCATGTGGGGTCATTTTATCTATGACATACATGATTTCACAATGCTATATTATTATATTTTGTTTGTGTGTGTGTGTGTGTGTGTGTGTGTGTGTGTGTGTGTGTGTGTGTGTGTGTTACTATCTTACTATCTTACTATCTTACATGTGATGCATGTAATAATTATATTTTTATATATGTGACTCATAATTATATTACCCTCCTCAAAATAGGGCATATTAATTACTTATATTGTCTCCAAGACTCTAAGACACTCCCTTGCTCATTCACATAAAAGCAATCACATGGTGGTACATAAGATAATTTCCATTATATAAGTAATCACATAGTGGTACACAACATAATTCATATGATATCACCATGAGACATGCATATTTAGATATAAAATAGATTCTAAGTCATAGATTTCACATATGTATCTTCATAATTTTCAGCACAACTAGGTGTACTTATTCCTATCCACCTTTTCTTTCCTAGATTTCAATAGTACTTTTAGAATTGTAATACATTGAATCACTTACATAATTTATCATATGTTTTTAGGGGCATAGGATTCCATATAATAAACAAAAAATCATGGATGATTGTCACACAATCTTCATGACTTTTTCATAGTGTAAGTCAAGTAATCTTTCTTTCCTTTTGATTTTTAGTTAATCATTATTCATATATTGACTTTGATAACTCATCTGTGTTTTGATAATTGAGGAATATTCTACTTAACCTATAAATATAGTATATTTTTTACTTTGATATGACTAATATGTATGAATGCACACACATTGAACTAGGGAATTATTTAGACACCCAATTTTAGTGTGGGGATAGTTTTAGAACTCAAACTACATTGTTGTAGGGTACTTTTGTGTTTGTCAATTATATTTCACACTAAGAATTCACTGACATGTTTTTCTCATATTTGGGCCATGTTATTATATGTTTATTTTTTTGTCTTATTTATTTCTCTTTCTTCCCTAGTTTTCTATCTCCCCTGATTTTCCTATTATTATAGACTTCTTGTTAGAAACATAGTAGTATAGTTCTATTCTACCATGAATGCATTGTTATGTTTCTAGAATCATTTTTGTGTGGTCCCTTCAAATCCTTAATTTGGGTCACCCATGCATTGTGTTATTATTTCTAAGTCTTTCCCACCAATTTTATGTTGGCTTATGCAACAATAGGGTCCTAATTTTAATTTTACAAGTTTATAAATACACATGTGCATTGTTGCATATAGGAAAATTGAATGACACAAGATTTAATGTAAAGAACATTAAGAGTGACAAGTTAATATTGAAATTAATAGTCTTTCATTTATTCAAAAATAGAACTTGAATGTTTAGAGAAAATTTTGGTTCAATATTTAAATATTAATTTCAATTGCACCACTTTTTCATGCTAGTTATTTTATTTGAATTTTGAATCCGTGTGATGATTAACCCTAATTCAAAAAAAATAAATAGAATATAGCTTAATGTTTTAAATACACTTACAACAAGCTAAATGAAATCAAAATATTTAATTAAAAAAATTACAATGAATGAAATAAGAATAACTATGAATAATAAAAAATACTCACCTATTTACTATCTAAGATCTTACTATGTGAAAATGACAAATGAGAGGAACTAGTTAACATGGATTGATTTTATCAATGCATAGAGATTGAGACTAAAATTAGTATCACCAAACTGGGATAAGATCAACATACACCATGTTCCTGAGTTTTTTAATCTTATTTTTTTGGTTAAAAAATAGTGATTCAATGCATGATCATTTGTAACAACTTAAATCATGCTTGTATGTAGAGATTTGGCCTTTAGATGTGTGTGAAATACCCAAAAATGATTTTTTTTATATTTGAAACTAACTAAAAACTTAAAAATGGAAAATAAGGGGAGTTTAATGGGTTAATTTTGCCCTGATCAACCCCATGATGACTGAACATTACTTACGTATCTAATAATCTAAAGAGGGAAATCAAGCCTACATAGTTCTCCCACATAGAGTGATTTATACAAATGTGCTTTTTTGACTATATAAATGCATTTAGAGATGGATTGAATACTTGATCATGCTTGAGTTGGCTTGGATAAAATATGTTGTTGGCTTAGCTAAGGACTACTTCAAATGATTATAATCAGATTTTGGAATAACAAGGAAGCTTTGATTGATGTGAAATATTGTAAATGTGCCTTTATATTGAAATTTCTAAGTGATTGATTAGGTGACATAGATGTGCCTTTATAGAAACCTAAAATGAAAAACCTCACACTAATTATAATAAAAATACATATAAAACTATTCAGGAGGGATCAAATTTGAAATTTGACTGTTAGAAGGGCTATGGATAAGATCAACCTATAGGGGACAAAAATTTCTTCCACTATTATCCCCTAATAGACATTTTTGGCTTAAGGGAAACATGTGAATTTTGGGTCCATAAATGTTTTTATAGATGTTTAGAATGTTTTTTAATGGTTTACAACATTTTTGTACATGTAAGAGGGAAAATAAAAAGGAATATGTTTATACAGATGCTTAGGATGGAATGATATAGTGAAATAGGTCCATATTAAGTGTTTAATTTGGGCCAAAACTAACATTATCAAGTATTTGAGATCGAATTTAAGAGACTACATTTTCCCCATCTTTAGTCTAAAAAATACATTATTAGATTAAAGGAAGCATATACTTAAGTGTCTATAACACACTTTGCTTTTGGGATAAAGCTCTAATTATACAAGGTGTTCGATAGAAAACATTGTAATGATGTCAAAGTAGTTAATGCTCATATGTGAAATTAAAAATTGAAATATATTTTTAATTTGAAATGATTAAAAATAATAAAGGAGTACACATGTATGTTTGAAACCAATGTTACTCTTGTAATTTTGCTTGGAGATGATACTTCTTTTGAAGCATTATAGAAGTGGTGTTTCCCATGAATCACTTGGATAAGTTTTGAATCATTTAATGACTAAATGGTTCTCCTTATGGACCCTTAGCTAATATTGGTTAATTTAATAATAATGATTTATTATTTATTAACACAGGTTGAAAATCTCGAGTAAATAAATAACAAAACATATTTCTTTATTTTATTACCATTATTTTAATTATTATCAGGGAGAGGTTGGACATGTTGGTAATAATGGTCTATCTCCACACCCTAATATAAAAAGGGTTTTACCCCTTTGGTAATTCATATTATTGAGTTCTGAGTGATTCACAATATTGTGAGATATTTGTGTATGTTGAGTGTTGTACCCCATTCAAATTTGTATCTTCTTCAAAAGCTAATCCCAATGAATGTTGTAAAACATAGAAGGAAAGATTTTTTTTTATCACCTTGGAGGTTAGCTTCTCAAATTTTAAGCATCCTAAATGTCAAATCAAGCATTGGATACTTCTTTCAAGTAATCAGTGATCATTATTTGAAGCTAAATATCAACTTGGATGTCATTATTGGCTGTAGTACATAAATTTAATGGTTATATCATCCTTTAAAAATCTAAAAAAATATTTTTTAGCTTCAAAAATTCATTTTGAGGATCTTAGGGGCTTAGTTAGAAGATTTGAAGACCGCTTGACAAATTTTAGAGCCTATAAAGGCTACCTGAAGCTTATGTAAAAAATTTCCTCCTCCCTAGGCACCATTTTATGTATGGAGTAGTATTTACAAAAATTAAAACTAATTTTTTGACACAAAAATTTAATTTTGAAGTGAGTTTTAGCATCAAGAGGCTCTGGCAGGGTGATTTGCAAAATTTCAAGCCCTGTGGTGACTTCTTTAAAATATTGTGTAATTTTCAACTTCCTATTGAGTTCCATTACTTCTTAGAATCTTTCATAAAGGTAGGCAAAAAAATTTAAGTTTATTTTTTAAAAATATATATTTAATAAATCTATTATTTTCATACAAAAGCAAGTGCCCCCCACCTTCTCTATTTAGGGTTTACCCAAAAGTAATTTTTTTAGAAAGTTTTTTACATTATTATTATTATTATTATTATTATTATTATTATTATTATTATTATTATTATTATTATTATTATAAAAAACAATTTAAAAATAAATTAGTGTATATAAGATCTTAAACAATCTACTAGATAAGTTGGTAGTTGTTTTTTGCTAAAAACTTGCAGAAAGGAAGGTCAAGGGTTCAAAACTTGTCACCTTTAATTATTTTAATCAAATTAATTTAGTAAAATTACTAATTATTAAAAAAAAATTGATTTGTGTGCAAATTAACTCTTGTGCAAAACCCTTGTGTGACTTCGACATTTTACAACACTTAACATAGACTATTATTTATCGACTATGGTCATGTAACCATTAGATTTCTATATTTTTGGGTATTCTGAATGCATTGGTGTGGTCCATTTCTTGTTTTAAAACTTCTTATAATATTTTTATTAACTTTTTAAATCATAGTATTTAGATAGTTGTGTTGTGTGCGACACTTATTTTAGTGAAATTTGTTATAATTTTTCACATTGTTTTACATAAATTTGAAAATGCATTGTTTCAAATAAATTTTAAAAATTATTACTAATTTATACTATAAATTTACTTTATTTTAAATATATTACAAAAATCACATTAAAAAAGCTTATTTTATAAAGCTTTATTCAATGTCATAGTGTCAATTTTAAAGGGAAGTAACGGCTTCTCCTAATTTTATACTAGATAAATCTCAAATACTTAATGACTCTAACTATAATATATTTAAACTTCACATTAAAACAAAATTTATGACCTAAAAACTATGAAACATTGTTGTTGGGATCAAAAAACTTATATTATGATGACATGTTACACCTAAGCTTATAAATGTGTTACAAAAAAAATTACAAGAAGCTATATCGATTATTATGTGAAGTGTTAAGGATGATTTCCTACTCTATATGGAAATCAAGAGCCTCCAAATGATTCCTAAAAACTACATGAGTCTGTGCACAAAGGGCACTCATCTCTAAGATAATTAAGCTTATTCTTGAACTACTACCTACACCTATGAAAGGTGATGAAAAAGTTATTAGTTTTATTGTTAAAATCAAAAATATTAAATATCAATTAGATGGTTGTGACACATTTCCATATAGAGTAGGAAATCATCCTTAATATTCATGAAAAAAATCATAATTTCATTTTCATTCTTAACTAAAAATATAAAATAGAGTAAGATATCCCTAACCTCACTACTCTATTTCAACTTACGATTTAATAAAAAAAAGTGATGTCAAATTTTGATTCTAAAGATAATGCTACTTATGAACTTCTCCCTCTCAACCTTATTTATGAGAACAATAAGAATCAAAAATCTAACCCTAATTTTGTAAATGACAAAAATGGGAGCAAAAAATCAGACAATAAAAATCATAAACACAAATTTAATAAGAATTATAATTTATATGGTGAATTTGGTTATAGAAGATAATATTTATATAAAAATAAATATAGAGTTAATCATAAAACCTCCAAAAATAACAAAGAGAAGAAATCTAATCAAAACCATCAAAAGAATCGAAACCATAATTAAAACAACAATTAGGAACAAAATTCTAATGTTATTACTTTATATGCTACCTTGTTTGATTATAATGAGAATGAATGGATTTTAGATAATGGTGCATTACATCATATGACTTGTTTATCTCATATTTTATCTAATACTAAAAATATGTCTAAAAATATTTACCTAGGAGATAATTCATTTGTAGAAGCTACTAAGGAAAAACAAAAAATTTAAATATTGTTATTAAAGATGTTTTCTATGTACCAAAACTTAAGAAAAATATTATCATGTTCTAAACTTATGAATTATAATGTCATTGTAACTTTTATTAAGGATAATTGGTCTATTATAAATCACTTTGGTTATTTGATTGATGAAGGTGTTCAACATAATGGTTTATACATATTTATTATCTCTTATGTATGTTGTCTTTCATCACATAGTAGGAATGAATCACAATTATGGCATAAAATATTAGGACGTGTTAATTTTATAATAAGTATATGATGTGTCTTATCATAATCTTTTTGTTGGTCTTCTTTCTATTTTCATCTCATCATGATGTTTGTGAAGGATGTTTACATGGTAAACAACATACTAAACCCTTTCACAAAAATCATGATGTGAATTCCTCACATCCTTTAGAGTTAATTCATAGTGATGTTACAAGACCCATTAAAGTTTTATATCTTAATGTTCCTTTATATGTTATTAATTTTATAGATTATCATACTAAAATGATTTGGTCCTATTTTATAAAGAATAAATTTGAAGAATTATTTAAATTTAAGTAATTAAATTTTGTTGAAAATGATTCTAATTTTTTATTAAGAGATTAATATTTGATAATAGTATTGAATATAGTAGTAAAGAATTTGATTATTTTGATATTAGTCATGGTATTCAAAGTAAACTAACAACTCCTTATTCTCCACATCAAAATGGTATTTGTTATCATTTGAAATGTGCACTTGTAGATGTTCTACGATGTGGGAGGTTCTATAGTAGTGTACATGGCATAAATGCCTTACGTAGGGTAAAAGAGTGTTTGACATTAGGGCATGTAATTTTTATCACTCACCTACATAGGTGGAGTATTAGTTGTCTCATTACAATTATGGGAACATCTCCAAGGTGTGGGTCCCTTATTGTCCTTAAGACAAACCTCCAAAGTAAATCAGATTTTTCTATTCTAAGTGCACTTAGTTAAAGACCAATACATAGACCTAAAGATCATAAATATAAATCTACTACTAACCCAAATTAAATATTTTGAGGGAAAATAGAGGGAGAAGGTAATAATTTGTTGAAAGTAAAAGATGATGCACTAAGAATAGAGTGAGCGCTCCTACTGCCTTGGACACACTATAAATCTTTGAGGACAAGACAATATCACACAAACTTTACCATGGACACTCTAAATGCATAAGTACTTTGCATAGAGGCATGATAACACAAAAAAACACTAAGAGGGATGATAAATTATCCATAGATAATGTCTACATAGACTTGTATGCACACATAATATGACCTACAAGTGAGTTCCAAGTTCCACACAGAGGTGCTAGGAATTGATAGCGATGAGAAGGGAAAACATTACCCATAGATAAAAATCAACAAACACAAATAACAAATATAATGTAATAATAATAGAGGGAGGTAAAATTAATTCTCATTAACATGCAAGGTCTAGCTAATAGAAGTACTCTTGGAGGGTAAATTTTTGGCAACGTGAGGTTACCAAAAAAATGTCAACCCTTCTTATAATGAAGAATAAGGCTTTTATAAAGGAATAATCCTTTTACAATTAATTCACCCCTTGGGGTGTCAAATATAATATCTTAATTCTATTGTGGTACTACATCCATGCTTCTTAAATTTTACCCAGTGATATAGATCGAGGATTTGGTGGCAAGATTCTTCTGGGTCCACGTGCATGTCTGGGAATGGAAGATTTTCTAGAATAGTTAGAGAGGTGTAATGAGATACTATTATAACATCTAACATCCACTTGTGCATTTACTTATCCTAATAAGGCCTCGAACATCACTCAACTACTTTTTTAGCTAGCTCTTTATACTATACTGCCATTTGTTGATCATTGGGTGGGTTTCCCTTGAACTACCATGTCATTATTATGCATATGATGTAATATATTTCCTTATGACTTTTATGGGTATCTGCACACTGAGGGATATGTACTTAGACTCCATAGTGAGCCATGAGTTTTTGAAGGGCATATATGTATAATTCTTCTACAAGGTGCATGAATTTTAATCCCTTTTGTGCCAAGTCCCCTCATATTTTTCTCAAGTATTTGATTTATAATTGGGCCTCATATCAATCTATAAATTAGCATGTGTGTGGAATATATTAGAACCGACAAGTCATGGGAGTGCAGAAGTGGAACTCTGTGATTTGGTGTGAGACTTCATTATGAAGGCATAAGGAATATTTTGAATAGGAGTATCCTAGAAGATTAAAGATCTTGAGTGCACTCCTCATGATTTGGAATTGCTTCTTGCATACCTATCCATATGTTATCTAAAGACTAGGACCCTTTGAACCTATGCACCATTTAGCTTGTGTGATGAAGGTTCTCTACATAAGACATGCATTAAAAATTCATTACGAGCACAAATTGACACTTAGTCAATTCATAGATATGTGTTGATAAATTTAAGCATGGGCATAGATGGGAATCATTGGCATATAGGCTTACTTTAAATAAATCAATGCTTGTGGGCACTTAAACCTTATATAAGATCTTCATGAGTTCTATATAAGCTAGGGAGTGACTTAAAAAGTTAATAGTATTACTAAAAGAAAAAACTACACCATTTTTGAAATGGCTAGAACAATGTTGCATTATATAAATATTCTTAAGTTTTTATAGGTTGAAACCATGAATATTATTGTGCATATTCCAAATAGAGTCCCTAATAAAGTTTTACATATTTATATCCCTTAATTTGGTCTAACAATAAACCCAATGTGGCTCATCTTAGGATCTTTGGTAGTCCTACTTCAATCTTTGTTCCTAAAGCTAAAATAAATAAAATTGATCCTACCTCCTATTCATGCATCTTTTAAGGTTATAGAGGTAAAACTAAAGGATTAAGAGTGTGTGGTCTGTCTAAAAGATAAATCATTGAGTATAGGAATGTTCTTATCATTAAAAAAAAATTATGTGAGCCCTCTGTAGAACCCCCTTAATGTTCTTAATTTAATGAACCTAGATCTGTTATTATTCCTTATGAAGAAATAGATACCTTAGAGGAATTTTATTCAATGTTGGATAACTTAGAGTTTGAGGAACCTTCTAAATTACATGTTCAATCTAAAAGACATAAATAGACAAATCCATAATCCAGTATTCTAGTCTTGATAATCTTAAAAAATTAACAAGAAGTCAACATTCTTATCATGATTTAATGACTACATATGAATGTCAACCTCAATATTTTAAGGAAGCCATTCAAGATGATAGATGGAAAATTGATAACAAGCTGAGTATAATGCCTTAATTAAAAATTAGAAAAGATCCCACCTCTATATAAAAGGTATATTGTTGGTTTTAGGTAGCTTTATACAATCAAATATAATTCAATTGGTAAAATTGACAAATTTAAAGCAAGATTAGTTGCTCATGGTTTTACTCAAAAACCCAAAATTGATTACATTGAATGTTTACTCCTATAGAAAAAATTAGTATTGTTAGACTACTCATTACTCTTGTATCTGAGAATAGTTAGATTATACATCCAATAGATATCAAAATTTCATTCTTGAATGGTGATTTATAGGAAGAAATCTATATGACCCATCCTAAAAGTTTCACTGACCCTAACAAAGAGCATTTGGTTTGTGATTTAAATAAATCATTATATGGTTTAAAACAAGCTCCTAAAGCTTGGTATTTTAAAATCACAAGTTATTTTAAATAACTACATTTGCCTAACTATTTTTTTTATAATGATCTCTTTGTAGAAGTTAAAAATGGTCATATTATTAAAATTTATTATATTTTGATGATCTTCTTAGTATTAGAGATCTAATTAGTTTAATTCATAAATATAGGCATAAATTAAGTCAAATGTTTGAAATAGATGATTTAAGCATTCTTCATCATTTTTTAGGAATGGTTATATTTCAGGATAAAAAAATAAATTATTGTATCACAATCTCAATATGCACATAATATTTTTATTAAGTTTAATATGTTTGATTGTAAGCCTACGTCTACTCCTATTGAAGTTGGTGTTAATCTTGATCTAAAACTTACATATGACAAAGCTAACCCTACACTCTATAGACAACTTACTGGTAGTTTGATTTAGCTAACCATTACTAGGTTAAATATTTCATTTGTTGTATATGTTGCTTCCAAATTCACGTAGGATCCATATTTAGATCATTGAAAATTAGTTAAATGTATACTTTGTTATATCAAAGGAATAATAATTTTTTGTTTAATTTATTCTTACATTGATAATGCTAAATTACATGGTTGTTGTGATGTTGGCCATGGTGGTGATACTATCTATAGATTACAAATCTACTTCTAGATATATATTTAAGTTTGTTGTAGGTGTTATCACTTGGAGTAGCAAAAATTAACCCACTATCTCTATCTCTTCTACTGAAACAGAGTACAAAAGTACTATGGAAGTTCTTAAAAAAACCATGTGGCTATGAAAATTATTAGGATAACTTCATTTGGATGTTTCTCATAGTCACCAATGAACTAAGCATATTGAAGTTCATGTGTATTTTATTCAAGAGAATGTCCTTAATGGTGATATTGATCTAAAATTTTGTCTTATGGATGAAAAAGTGATAACTACATTCACAAAACCACTTGGTGCTACCAAATTTTATCAATTTCATACAATGTTGGGTCTCCCAAAGTTACCATTGAGTGGGAGTGTGCATAACAACATCACTTCATAATGGTCATGTGTTTCCTTTTTCTCTATATTTCCTCTCATTGTTAAGAATTATAATATATCTAGTTCTATGATTTTAGTAAATTTCATGTGAAATTTTTAATTTTATACCCAATATACAAAAGCATACTTTGTAATGGATGTTCTTATGTTATAAAAGAATCTAATTATGCTTGGTTGATTATTCATGAAAAACTATGAGATGTAGTCTCACGATCATGCTAGTCTAAAACTTACTATAAGTAGTTATGGATTATAATTCCTTTTTTTTTCAAAAGGTGACTTTGGCATGATAGATGTTTTTAAATCCTTCAATTTTTATATAGTATAGTTCCTTTATTAAAATTGACTATGACATGTATCCTCACTTAGTATTAAGGGTGAATGTTGGAACATTTAATTAATAAATGTTTCCCCTTATGGACCCTTAGCTAATATTGGTTAATTAAATAATAATGATTTATTGTTTATTAACACGGATTGTAAACCTCGTGTAAATAAATAATAAAACATATTTATTTATTTTATTGCCATTGTTTTAATTATTACAAGTGAAAGGTTGGACCCATTGGTTATAATGGTTCACCTCCACACCCTAATATAAAAAGGGTTTTACCCCTTTGGTAATTCATATTATTGAATCTCGAGTGATTCATGACATTGTGAAATATTTTGATGTGGAAAATATTGTTAAGATTTTTGTGAAGGCTTGATAGATAATAAGTGAGAAGGGAGATAATTTTGTATTGGGTTATGTTTCTCAAATATTGAAAAGATAAACCCATGGTTTTATACCTCTCTTAGGTTTTCCACATTAAATATCATGTCAATTTGATATGAGGTATTTTGCTAATTGATTGTCATCTAGATATTTTATGTATGCATTGTATATTATATTACATGAATTTCATTAAGAAGTTATTTCCTTAGCTAATAAATGGATAATTTTCGGTTGATCAAGCCCCAAATAGAATTAAAATTATATAGAAAATAAAACCCATTGAGGGATGTATAAACCTCAATATATGTTGTTGGTATTTGTAACCCAAAGATGTGAAATATGTTAGAATCTAAAATGGATTCACATGCAATAATGTAGAGGGCACTTGTTGCTTATGTCAGACCCATGGGTATCTAAACCAATCATGTTGTAGAAGCCAAGGTGGCCCTTTAGGGCATTCATCTTACTACCCAAATGAACATCTTGAAGCTATCCATTGAAGATGGATCAATCAACATCCTTAACACTCTCATAAGTGAATCTCAACCCTCTCACACCATTAGTTAAATTATAGCTAATGCCAAACATCTCCTTCTCTCTCGTGCTTTCACTATCTCTCACATATTCCACGAAGGGAACAAGGTGGTAGACACCTTGGAAAATATGGGAGTATTTAGCTTGGACCTAGCCACATGGATAAAACCCAACCAACTTACCACCCCCTTTCCCTCCCCCCATATCCAACCCTCGCTTGATTATGATGTAAATCCACTAAAGCCACAGGCTGGACATAGAGAAACACATGGGAACTCTAATCATTATTATAAAAAAGCTTAATTCCACTTTGTGTCATGATAACAACACAAATTTTGAACTCAAAGGTGTAATACATCATTTCAAAAAGGCCTATCCTAATGACAAGGGAATAAAACAAAATATTAGAATTTTGTCTTGCTTCTTGGCCCACTACAACCCTAAGCATAATTACAAAAACAAAATCAACTTCATGGGGGGAGATAGGGACCACTACGAACCAATATCATGCATAGAAGTCTAGTCCAACAATAAAATATGGAAGAATTTATGGAAGAGTGGTCTAATAGAGTTCATGTTAAATATCAAAGGGCATGGTGAGGTTATTACCAGAGATTTTACAGCAAGATGGAAGTAGAGGAAGGTGACCTTTAGAGGGCCATGGTGGATGTTTTTGAAAAAATAATAGGGGAATTTATTGGTATAACATGCAAGGGCACAAAGGCCTTCAAGGATAAATGGTGCAAGTAGGATTTGATGAAATATTTCTTGAAAACTAATACAGTCTACCACACAGATAATAAAGGTTTCCCTCAAGCTGACCTTCCATGGAGATGGTTATAAATCTACCTATAGGTAATGTAGTATCTTACTCTTAAATGGAAATTCATCCATATCTTCTCACACCACTTTTTATTGTTAAATCACTTTAAAGTCCATAGGATTAGTCTGCCTTACTATTTACTCATGTCTCTCAAAGCTACAATTTTAACCTTTTAGGTAAAACCCTTAGATGATATTATCCACCAAGGGTTAATCCTTCTTCTCACTAAATGGGAAAACCCCATGAGAAGTTAATAAATTCACTTGAAAAAAATTAGTAAAGATAAAATATTTGACAAGGGATTCATTGTGGAAGGTAAAATAATTAATGCCTCCCTTTCCACCTGCCTGACTCCATGGGAGGGTAGGAAAAAAGAAAAGAGAAAGTCTCATGACCCTTCTCCTCTATAGAAGAGCTCAAGTCGATATAAACAAGGTTAGTAGGAACCTTCAGTTTCAATAGGATATAGATAATTCTAATTTTGAACTCCATGAGCTCAAGTCGATCAAGGTTTGGAGGAGGGATGAGGACCCTGCCAAAATTTTGGAGGGTATTGGGCATAAACTGATGGAGTTCTATGAAAACTTGTAGAGACTGGGTAAATAGATGGTTTATTAATGGATCAATGGAATATACTAAAATAAGAGATTGATGATTTGAGGGAGGGGACTTGGGAATAGTAGATGATAGGTGGGGGTGAGATTGAGGGTACTCATAAAGCCAAGGGGTTAGTACTAGTACCCTGGTGGATCATAACACTAAGAAAGATAAAGCTTTGGTGTAAAATATCATATGTATGACATGACAAAACAAAACCACTATAAAAGGCCATAGGCCTAAAATAAGAGGAATGTCAAGCAGCAATACAAATAAATTGGTGGGTAGTAGCAGGAAGGATAAATAGTCTAAGAAAATTTAGCAAAGTGTTGTGTCTAGTTAGTTTGGTCTTGGTCTCTTTTTGTTGAAATTATGTGTATGTTAGGCCATTATCCCTTGTTTATTCTTATCTCATTTATTTTTTTATTGAACTTTGGTTTTTAGGTCCTTGAAAAATCTAAGCTTAATTAATTAGATAAAAGAGACCAAGACCAAACTAACCAGACACAACACTTTGCTAAATTTTCTTACACTATTTATCCTACCTGCTACTGCCCACCAATTTATTTGTATTGTTGCTTGACATTCCTCTCGTGTGTATGTTAGGCCATGTATCCCTTGTTTCTTCTTATCTCATTTTTTTTTTTTATTGAACTTTGGTTTTTAGATCCTTAAAAAACCTAAGCTTAATTAATTAGATAAAAAATAATATAGAGAGCACTTGAACCTATAAATTATGCATTATGCACTTTAACTAAAAGAACAACTACATATAGCTTGTAGATTCAATTTTCATTGTGTTCCTTAGTTCTTGAATGTATTTATCCATAATCCTACCATGTCTATAGTTAATAATTAGTATTTAAAATCGTGACATGAATTTATATCTTGCCCCCATTGTGATAATTATAGAATTTGTAATTGAATGTCGATGCAAATTTGTGAATTATGTTTAAAATATGTTCATAAATTTGTATCATGCACCTAAATTTGTATGAATTCATACTTTGTTCCTATAATTTGATTGCATATGCATGGCATATTCCTTCATAATTTATACCAATAATTGAATTTTGAACCATTCAAAAACCTTAAAAATTGTATTATGTACTCAAATCTTTTTTTTCTCTTAAAGAGGCTTATCTCATATATGAAAAGTCCACTAAAATTCCCTCCTTTTGAGATGATGGAATTTTAAATCCTAAAATTTACTCATCTCAAAATAAAAATATAATTGTACCATGTGTAGCAAAATGTAATCATTGAATAATGTAGCATACATTAAAATTATGTCAACATAGTTAAATATGTATTATTTGAATCATGTATGTAATATATGAGGCAAAACTTGTGGAAATGTATCAATGAAGTTCATAGTAGTAAATTATAATATTAAAATCATATGCATTAATTAATGCATAATGTGGATCATGGCACTCATCAAACTTAACAAGCTCAATAAGCAAAACAAGTTCAATGTCGTACAATAAGGCCAATGGACATGTCCAAATGTCATATAATAAAATTGTATACACATAAGGCCAAGGACACATGCAAAAGACACAATAATGTCATAAACAAGGGACATTTTCATATGTCATACAAAATAAAGGGCAACAACAATAAGCAATGGAGATGTTCAAATGTCATACAAAATAGAGGGCCAAGGGATGCAAGTAATGGAAATGTTAAAATGTTTCAAAAAACAAAGGGAAAAGGTCCACAAACAATGGACATGCTCAAATTTTGTATAAAACAAAGGGTCAAGGGCCACAAACAAAGGATTGTTTCAAATATTGCACATACCAAAAAAATATCTCATAGAGATGCGTAATCAAATTGCACACAAGGGCCAAAGGCCATACACAATAAACAAATAAGAGTCTAATCTACTATGTAAAAGTAATAATATCAATGGAGAATAGAACTATAAATGTAGTCTACATTATATATATATATATATATATATATATATATATATATATATATATATATATATATATATATATATATATATATATATATAGTCTACATTTATATATATATATAGTCTACATGTGTGTGTGTGTGTGTGTGTGTGTGTGTGTGTGTGTGTGTGTGTGTGTGTGTGTGTGTGTGTGTGAGTGTGACAAGACATTGTAAAAGTGTGTATAGCTCACCAGTTATATGAGTCATATAATGGTAACACTTGTAAATATTATAACCTGTGGAAAATATGTCCCCAATTGAGCAAGACTACTAGCTAGAGGTAATCCCAATATATTAGTTTGTGTCAAATATGTATGTCTTGCATAACACTTATGAATACTAGTGAAATGCATGTGTGATAGAAAAAATTATGCTATCTACCAATCATAATATAAATAAAAAATGAAAATAATGTATATTAGATATAAAATCATGCTCAGGTCTTGATTTTAGATTTTTAAGAATATTTTGAATGCATTTATATTTTTTAAATATTTGAATTTTTTTGTATTTTTGGCATTTTGATCTAAAACCAAAGAAACTAGTGATAACCATGGACTCAAAATAGAATAAATGAGATGGATTTGAACAATCCATGACATGCATTAATGTGAAATATGCACTAAAAATATGGCATGGTCATGTATGAGAAAAATGCTCCCACTATATATGTGGATTATGTTTATAAGGCATGTGGTAAATAGAGTTACTATGCAAAATAATTATTGTACATGCTCATTTCAACAAATGTATACTTTTAAAAGTATGTAACACACATGTATGAGTAATACAGAACAAGAAAAGAAAGATTTTTCATAAGCATTATTTTTCATATTATAACTGAGTGAAATATCAAAAAATAGGTAGTATTAAGGCAATGTATGCTCACATTTTTATTTATGTGTGAAAAAAGGTTCTAAATAGAATCAACAAACTCAAGAAACTAGCAATAGTCATTTCTATCCCTTATTGGTCGATATTATCCTAGTCAGAAGATGTAATTTTATCAATGCAAACTATGAAAATAACAAGGTAAATGGTAGAATATAACAGAATAGATCATTATGTTAGACTGTACAAATATGGATAGTTAAAAAGAAGATCCAAAAGGCCAAAAATTCAACAAGATCTAAAGGCTTAAAAAAAATTATCAAATAAATTGCATGTGTAATAAGTATAAGAATGACATGATGAAAGAATCAAGAAACTATATATAATCAAATTCTTGCTTTTGAATTATTTGAATTATTTTGAATATTTAAAAATGCCACTTACTAATCAATTATCCCATAAAGATAAGACTCATAATAATTTATGATAAGTGTTATAAGGATAAAATTATGTGAATAGACTATGTTATATGTGTATGACTCAATCAAAAAATACATCGTGTGTTGAAATTATTCTATCGAGATCAATGCTCTAGGATATGTGGAATGGTGTGAAATATAATGAGGATAAGTAGGAATTTGTACCAAATGTTTTTCTCTATGAGGAACATGTTGATCTGTATGTGTCACCACTTTAGGATATATTGCATGTAATGGTTAATGTTGGGAACTAGACACCTTTTTCTAATAATATTTCTTTTACATTGGTTACTTTTGATAACTTTGAATCTTTTTTTGAATTGGTTGAATATAAATATTTTACCTATGTGAAAAAATAATATATATGATTTGTTCTTACATATATATATCAATGAATCATGGTGGTGGATGGGGAGGAGGAGGTATCATATAGTGTAGAGGGGACTCATATCCGATTCTTAAAATTGTAACTTAATTGTAATGAATGTACATGAGGCATCTATGTACTATAGAATGTACAACATTAATCTTTTGTAATTGTGGGTGACTTAATATAATGTCAAAAAACCCATTTTTTGGTATAAGTATAAAAGGATTAGATATTATAGTAGGGCCCACTTGAATATTCAACACAATGTGTCCTAAAGTGGTTTAATGTTTCCCATTAAATGTCTTGACACTTTTAAATGTTGCTTGTATGTCATGTTGAATGTAACCTAATGAATGAAATAATGTCATTGTGCATGCATTATAGCTTGATTTATTATCAACTAGCAAATTATGAATGGTTTTTTATCAATATAATCTCATATACATAAAGCATGAAAATCATAATCATCATCCAATATCTTACTATCATCAAAAGTAGTCATAGGGTGTGGTAGAGTAGTCTGAATAATTTCATCATTACTTCTATCTAATGAATGATCATTTGTCTCAGTAAGTGGATATGCATTGTAGGTATGATGTATTTTTTAATTATCCTTATTTTTATCATGGTTCGTAAATGGCTCATTAAAAATATTCAACTTAGCATTTTCATTCTTTTGAGGCTTATTTTCCTTTGTAAGCATACCTAGCTCAATAATATTTTTATTGATAAGATATTGAATATGGTGTTTGACCTTAAAACATTTATTATTAGAATGACCATTTCATCTATGGCATTCATAATATGCATTTTTTCTAAATATTTAAGGTTAGTAATAGCAATTTTGTTCAAATATTGACCGATTATTTACATATATGGGTTTATTCTAGCTTAGAAGTGTAAATTTCCCTCTCATTCATCAGTCTAGATGTATCTTTAGCTTATTTGTTAAATATAGTCATGATTTACATAAATTTGTGCAAAATGTGCTTAATATACAAGTCTGATCATTATCTTTACAAATATTTGGTTTATATTTTGTATTCTGAACAGGATTTGGAGTTGGAACTACCATTTTTAAGATATTGTTCAAGGTATGGCTTGGCTAGGTGGTTCTTCAATCAATGTGCTAGTTATAGTACATGATTTGCCTCAAAATCCTAAAAGATATTTGCCTTCTTTTAGTCTTATAGGTGTTATTATTAATGAAGAACACATCAAATTCTTTAAGGATGCCTTAAGATTGTTAAATGTTGTTCATGAAGATGTTTCTTGTAGATTATTTCCTTTTACTCTTAGAGATGAGGCATATGATTGGTTTCTTAACCTTCCTAAATATTTCATTATCAACTAGAATGATTTTTATAATTATTTTGTTGATCAATTTGGAAAGACCATTAGTCCATATGTCCTTTATCAACAATTTATTACTATAAAGAATGATTCGAATGAAACCATTAGAGCTTTTAGTGCTAGATTTCAAAAAACGTTGAATAGAACCATAGCTCCCTATAGGCCTGTTGAAGTTTTAAATTCAGATATTTATAAGGATACTTTAGATCCATTGGCTTCCATTTTTTTTAAAAGATTTTTCAGAGTCATTAATACATTAAATTTGGCCTATGTTGAAGCTATGTTAATTAATGACCAAATGCAACCCCAAGGTCAAATGGCATATGTCATTCCAAATATTAATATTAATTTGTGCATGTTGAATGTCATGCCTAATGTTAATCAGATCATGTTTAATTTAAATCAAACCTCATTTTTAAACCAATTACCATTGAGTCATGCTCATCCTGGTTAAAACCTAAGATTCATGAATAATATTGTAACTAGATCTCATCCACAAGATCAAAGAGCTATGGTGCCAACAGCTAGTATTAGTACACAATTTCATAATTTAGAGGTAATTGAAAGTGAAAATGACTCCATAATAAAAATGGTTCAAAACCTGAGCATTGATTTTATTGAGATGCAAAAGTAATTAGGTAGTAATGGGGAAAGTTCTAATGGAAATTTTTATTTTCAAAAGTTCAACAGATCCACATCTAGGTTTCAAAATATCAATGACAACTATAACAATTAATCATCTAAAATTATGAATGTGCTTGACATAAACACTTATGAGGTGCCTTTGGTTAATTATTTCAAGGTCCACAATAATGCTACATGGTCATCTAGTTCTTCTGAGATATCTACATCTTCTAAAAAAACTCTTATGGTAGAGACCTATGATTTTCCATTTCAAGATGAAGATGAATTTAAAGATACTTTAGAAGAGGGATCTACTACACAAATTAGGTAAGAAGACCCTATCCTTTCTAAAATAATAAAATAAGTTATATCTGAGATGAATGGAGTTCCTAAAGATGTCATGGAAACACTTGCAGGCAAAGAAGATGAAGATGAAGCAAAAACTTTCACATGACTCCATCAAAAGGTTAGAAATATGTGATCAACATGTTTCAAATGGTAAGATCTCAAATTAATCTCATGTCCTTTCTATTGATCATGATGAAGATACCTTTTGGGATGACTTGGAGAGTTTTTGTTCAAAAATTGATAGTCCATCCCCACTTCATGTGGAGATTAAGGAATCTGTTATAAAAGGTATTGTTGTAGCTATTCTCCAAGAAGGAAATGATATTATAGAGATCCCAAAGTAAGATTACATAGATACTAATGAAGACATCAATCCAAGTATACCAGTTGAGTTTACAATATAACCATGGAAGGAGAATAAGACAAGACATGATCAGTCTTTGAATGAAGTAAATCTAGCTTTCCTGATACAAGAAAGAAGAATTTAGGAAGAAGATGATTAGATCTTGGATCCATATCTTCAATCCATGCACTTGATAATGGAGGTGGGAAACCAAGCATCATCACCTAGAAGACACAAGCATGCAAGTGATCCTATCCATGAGAAGGGGTAATTGAATGGAAGCAATCATGTTTCAAGGTTTTATAGTAGACTAAATAACTTTCCATTTGATCATGGAGGTAGGTTCTTTATGGAGTTAGTGTAGGTATTTAGATTAGTTTCTTTTCTTCTTATCCCTTGTTTGTAAATAATGTCTATATGTATTTGTTTGCTTCTTGTGCTTTGTTCCTTACTTTCAATAAGTCTTTTTGAAAATCCCTCCACTCAAAGTTCACCTAATTGCTCAATAATTTCACAGTTCAGAAATGCAAGTATGACTCCTCAACATTGGTTGATCATGGATTGTTGAAATGTGAGCTTAATGTTATAGTTTGGAGAAACTAGTAAGGACTAATGAATAGGTTAATTGTTCCATCAAATCTTAAGCCTTGTTACGATCTAAACTTGATTTTGATGAGGATTGCACATGTAGAATGAAAGTTTAAATTATTGAAGCACAATCATGTTTGCAATTAATAAACATCATTGCCTATGACAAAGGTTACAACCATAGGTGATTGTCTAAAGATCAAACATTTGACTAAATCCCCAAACCTGGTTAACCTAGTTCCCAACCTTTGCTAGAAAGCCAAACTGATCTGGAAAATATAAAAATATGAACTTATTGCAAAATTCAAGGGCTTTTTAAGCAAAGGTGAATCTGGTAACCTCCACCAGGGATATGGATTCTTAGATGGCAGTGAAGCAAGACCTAGAGTAGAGCTAAAGGTATCTCTATCAGGGCTATGGATGCCTGGATGGTAGCAGAGCAATGCCCAAGCCTTCTCTAAGCTAAAGCATGGTTCCTAATGAATATCCAAACATGTTTTAAGTCAATGTTATGGTTAAACTCATGAAATTTGGAAGTTGTCCCCTAAATCCCATGGTAAACAATAAGTGGAATCAAAGCACACATATAACATGGCTAGGTTTTGATGTTTGATACTAATTTTTCATGTGCAAGATTTGTTTTAACCATGAATTAATCTAAATAATGATGATTGACTAAATATAATGAATAACCTAACTATTAGTTTGAACTAGAATCTTTGAATTCTAACATATTGCATGTTTCCCCTAGAAGTTGTCATTTATTTAGGTCAACATACCCCCATTTCTAAAAAATGGGGACCCTTGTGTCAAAGATTAGAATATATCTAGCATGTTTGCACATTTTTATAACTCTCGTTTGGATTAATGGACATGTTGTCATATGATCATGGTTTCACCGCTTCTAATGTTGCTAAAAATTGGTACTTGTGTTTTTGTATTGCAAGTTTAATGAAATCTCATTTGGGACTGAACATGTTTAGGGTTTTGTGCTTTAATGTTAAATTGATCTTTTGTTAGCCTTTGTTCTACTAAAGATTAATTGGATCTAATTTTAGTCATGTTAAAACCCTGGTTTAATGCTTTAAACCTAGGTCCCTTTTGAATTAAATTCAAAATTACATAGGAACAAATTATGCAAATACACTTCAACTATGTCATGGACTTAGTTTAATTTGTATCCTAAGGCTTAGTCATGTTTTTCAACACAACCAAACCTTAGTATAAAAATCTTATCCTTGGTCCTTCTATGTCTCGTGACCCCTTGATCTAACTAACGCATGGTCCCTTTGTTATAAAGCTTAGCCTAAAGCCTTACCCTAAGGTTTATCATATTTATTAATACAATAAAAACATTAGGCTAAGACTTTATGTTATGTCTTTTATTTCATGGGGTCCCCCTCTAATATGTTTTAAACTTAGCTTATGAATTTAGCCTAAAGTTTTATTCATATTTATTAATATGAATAAAAACCTTGGTCCAAGACTTTAGCTTAAGTTTTACATTATTCCCAAGCTCTGACTTTAATATTTCCTATTATCCACAGGAACCAATCACATTCAAATGCCTAGATCACAATTTATGGCATGCATTCGATCGAATGGGGAAGATCTAATGGTATGAGATTGATATTGAAAATTCAAGCTTGTGGTTCATGAAAAAGCTCGAGCACATTCCCATCGATCGATAGTAAGCAATGCAACATACACAATATGATCAATACAGTGTAGCGAGTCAAGACTTCAACCTAGTCATGAGATGAGAAAGAGGGTAACAAGTGTCACCACAATGGGAACTTAGTTAGAAAATAAAATAAAGTACATTTGTCTAGACATAAATGATCCAACAGTGTGAGATGGACATTGACTTTTCAAAAGGAATTTAGACCAAATAAGATGCCACCACGTGGAAAAAGCATGTTAGCTCAGTAGAACTAAAAGCACAGAGTGTAGATAGCCCATGGAGCTACCAAGTGTTACCATTTTAGTAAAAAACTAGTGAACAACCAATGGCGTTCCACCCCTCAGATCAAGATCTGATGGAGCACATTGATTTGTACAAGGATGATCAAACAGTATGAGGCAAAGCTAAATTTTCAAAGGGCTTGGAGCCAATAAAACATTAACACATGTCCAAAAGTGATAAATGATCATATTCAGAGTATTAATGAATAGGGATACCATGGTGACACCATGTAAGCAAAAAATGATAAACTTGAAGATTTTGTGGACCTAGTGATGAAAAGGTATAAATAGGCAAATCTGAATGCATTTTAAGGCACAAAACTTATGATTTGAGCTCACAGATGCCATTAAAGCTCCCTACAAACCTACTTGAAATGAAGCCCTAAAAGAGTGTACGGATGCCCTGATTCATTCTTGTTAGCATTGTAATTGAGCTAATGGGAATTGAATTATCACCTATGTGAAGATAATTCAATCCAGAGTCTACTAGTGAGCAATTTAATAGAATTTTTAATCATGGTAGCTCAGAAGGGTGTTTTTTGAGAGAACGTGGAACTCTATTTAACCTCGGATGCAGGAAGTGAAAAGCAAGTGCCAAGGGAAATTTGGGATGGATAATAGTATGATTATGGATATAATCCTAAACATAAGAGGAGAAGATTGTTGAAAGCCAAGAGAATAAAAAAGCCATGAATATCTTGCATCAATAATGGGGGACTTCATTAGCCAAAGGGTCCTAAAGTTAGTTGGACAAGGAATATTCCTTTGGTAACTAAGCTTGTATAACATTTTGAGAAGGAATATTATTTTAACCATGTGTAGTTTATAAATCCCATGGCCTATCAGTCATAGTTAAAGAAGGTAATTCGTCTTGAAACATTTGTAAAAAGATACTTATCTATGACACTTGTCTAGTTGCATGTTGACACTTGTCCAATTGCATGTTAAGAAGGAATGACTAACATATATCATGAATTGTTTATATAAAGGAGGTATTGCCCATTATAAAAAGGGGGGGAGTTTTTTGAGATAAAACAAGTTGTAAATTTTGAGCAATTAATATAAGCAAGGAAGTCTGTAAAGTTTGTCCAAATTTGCTTGTGTATTTTGTTATCTTAGTTTCTCTCACACTTGTTTATTTAGACTTCCATATTTGAATGGTTATTATGAATTATTGGTGTGTACATTTAAATGCAACGCTATTAACTTGTGTCAATGCTAGGTTAATTGAAATTTTTTAAGTTCATTTCATTTTTTTACTCTTTTTACATTTGGGCTAATGTTGTTTACTTATAGGGGTAAATATTTAAAGTGAACTTGGTTCTTATTTGCATTATTTCACACCATCCTTAGATGTTTTTTTAATGTGCAATAGGATTTGATTTTATGCTAATTCATGTCATACATTAGTTAAAATGCCTGGATGATATTGATCTTTGTAAATATGTTTGGAATGAAGATCAGCAACATCTCCTCTCTACCTTACCTTTTCTTTTGTTCCTTTTTTAACCAGATCGCTATAGTTTAATTTTCATTGTAAATATTTGTCTTAGATTAGTATTTCGATTAGTTCTTGATCATAATTCATTATTATTAGCATAACATACTTCATTTTTTGCATATATTATCTATTTGGCCATGGTGGCTCCCAACCACCAAACATTATAAATATTGTGTAAAAGTCCACTTGATTTGCCTCTATTCCATCAACAAATAATAGGATTATCACAACCTACAACTCATGCACTGAATTCTTAGAATTCTAAAATGATAAGTGTTCTTAAACATTCTAGGCACATGTGATACATATGCAGGCATCAACATAGGGAAAAATGGGGATTGGTAACCTTAATTGTGCACAACTTGTTCTGAGTTTCTATGTGTAATTTGCATCTCATTTCTATCTACTGGTTAGAGGGCTAAAATTAATGTATATATAATGTTTTGGTGCTTATATAGGTGCTAAAATAGGTATAGGCCAACCCATGGTGGTCTAAGATTTGAAAACATATTCATTTGTGGAAAAAAAGGGGAAAAAGACAGTAGTGCCAAAATTGGGACATGGTGCTACTATCTATATTATGGCACTAGTGTTTAGGTGGCAAAACCTGAGGCACGAAGAGCCAAGATGTAAGAATGAGGGTGTGGGACGACTTTAGGGATGTCATAGATGCTTGTGGCCTATACAAAGGTTAAATAAGTGGGAAAATAGGTCCTAAGATAGGTCTAAGGCTAAGTTAGGGATAGGTGGTATCAAATAGCACTCTTAGCACTCAAGTGTCATTTTTAGGTGATTACACATATATTTACTATATTATATTATATTATGAATAATAGTCATATTATATTTATTAAGTAATTATATTATATATGATTTTTTGTTAAAGTGAGGTTTTGTAAAGTGAGAAGTGTAAATCGGTAGTCATACCTCACTTCAAGCCCATGTGAGTTGACTCTATCTTATTTTTTGTAATGAAGCATTAAGTAAAAATAATATGATATTTGTTTTGATAAATTTTTTAAAAACATATTTTTCCTGACTAGTGTTCCCTTAGATTTTATGTTTTTTACTAGTAGGGCTAAATAAGATGCTTAAAAATACAACATCCAATTGTAGCTATTTTGTCTTCCAATGGTACGAGTATGTCATTCCCATATGCACTTAACCTTCATGTAATTATTCTAGGTGGTAATATATTGGCAACATGGACTAATGGAAGCTACAAGATAGACTATAGGAGCTCAATGTTTTGTCCTCATGTAATCAACATTGTAACATTTATTTGAGTTATACATCGGATGTAGTTTGATACCACATTACACATTAATGGTGAGTATAATTAACTTTATGTGCTAAGATTTGACATTACAATATTGACATATCAATTCTCCACATCAAATCTGCTACACATCATATTTCACCCTATTGAAAACCATTATTATTATTATTATTATTATTATTATTATTATTATTATTATTATTATTATTATTATTATAATACCTAAATCTTATATGCATACATATCTATATGAGAAATAAAACATTTTTTTATTATGTCAATTTTGGTTTGTTCATGTTTCTAAATATTAAATTAAAGTGGCCCTAGATGTAAATAATGTACTACATTATATGTATTAGTTATCAGCAACAAGGCATGCAGTCTATTTAAGGACACATGGCTACCTCATACAATTACAAGAATTCCAAAAATAAAATAAAAAATTAGACATCTGCACAACCTTGCATTGTGTATACTTGTGTGTACTTTTTTGCATTATTAAGGAAGATTTAGATATGAATTCTACATCTTGGTTATGTAAAAATTGTGGAGCTTTTATACTACCATTTATGCCATTTTTTTAATTTAATTTTACTTTGACATTGTATAAAATTTTGTTTAGAAGTTGTGATTTCAATCTATGATGTGGTTGTTTTCAAATGGGCATACAAATGGAAGAAATGGTGATTTTCAATGTGGTTTGGAAGGAGACTGCTCCTTTTTATGGACAATATCCATGACATCTGGCATCAAGAAGAAGGACAGTTGAGAAATATTAGGCTCTATTCTAAGCCTTTTATGACCTAACCCAATGATTCATATTATTTAGAGCACAATTTGGATATGGATTTTCATCACCAAATAATATGAATAGGTAATTCAAAGATCTTCTCCATTGTAGAAAATATAATAAGGCCTATATCTACTTCACACAGAATGGAGAGTTCCTGCACTTTTTTCACCAAACCCTTCCTTTGCTTGGAAAAAGTGACATGCCTAGCTGCCATTTTATCTATCTTCTTTATCTCTATTTTCTCCCATGCCATCTCAAATCTAGAGAAAACACTTCACCTACAATAGATTTATCATAATTATAAATCTGTAGCACACGTAGAACAAAACAAAACCCTTGTAGAAAATAATGGAAACTAATAAAGGCCCACCAGTGTTGCATGTTATGTGCCAGAAATACACAAACCCAATATTCTCATTTGTATAAATGATAAGATTTCTTAATGAGTATCATTTATATTGGCATGAAGGCACCTAAGATTCATCCACAGATCTTTTGATGCCTTCAACCATGTGTAAAAACTTTATTGAACATTATTATAAGCTTAGACATAAATGTTGGAATTGAATATATTTTAATCAATGCAAGCATCCATGGTTACCATAGGATTATTTATCCACCAAAATCCAAAATAAGATGTCGAATTAAATGTTGGAGGTTGGTTAATATTTGGCACTAATAGATGTTGATGTCCTCCATGGTGGTTGACAGCTTGGCAAGGGTAGACGGTGGGCTAGAGTAGATGTGGCTCGACCAGTACTTCCAACACACCCCCTTAGTCTAAACCATTGGATTAAATGGATATTATTATTATTATTATTATTATTATTATTATTATTATTATTATTATTATTATTATTATAACTTTTTAACTAGATGGTATTTGCTCCTCAAGTACAATAAATTAGTAGTTGAGAGATTGCAACCAGGTGTCAAATGATAAGAATCAGATGTCAAATGACATTGTTATAAGATCAAACATAAATGTTGAAATTAAATATATTTTAATCAATTTACCAGCATCCAAAATTACCATATAATTATATAGCCACCAAAATAAAAAATAGGATGTCAAATTTAATGCCTGGAGGTTGGTTGACAGTTGGAGTTGGTAGAGGTTGAGGTCCTCCACAGTGGTTGATAGCTTGGCGAGGATAGATGGTGGGCTAGAGTAAATGTGGCTTAGCCACTACTTCCAACACACCCCCTTACTTTTTGCCTTGATGGTATTTGCTCCTTGAGTATATTAAACTAATAGTCAGGTGAGTGTAACTAGGTGATATATGATAACAATCAGGTGTTAGATGGCATTGTTATAAGCTCAAACATAAATGTTGGAATTAAATATATTTTAATCAACACATGCATCCATAGCTAGCATAAGACTATATATCCACCAAATAAAAATAGGATGTTGAATTAAATGCAATAATTTGATGACATCATGCAGTCACCCAACTACATAATGCAATTAATAAATTGCATAATGCAGTTAAGAGATTACATAATGTAGTCAGGAGATTATATAATGCAGTTATGTGATTGCATTATGCAGTCACCCAACTATATTATGTAGTTGAATGATTATATGATGTCATCAAATGACTGCATCATGTTGCCTAAATGCATTATGTAGTTTTCCCTGACTATATTATGTAGTCACCCAACTGTATGATGTTATCAAATGACTGCATGATGTAGTCATTTGATGGCATCATGTAATCGTCTAGTTGCATAATGCAATTAGGGGATTGCATAATGTAGTCTCTTGAGCATCGATTGCATAATGTATCCAGATGAATGCATGATGTCATCAAATAACTATATCATGTTGTCTAACTACATGATGTAGTCATTTGATGGCACCATGTAGTCAAATGACATGATGAGATCATTTGATAACATTATGCAGTTGTCTGACGACATAATGCAATCAGGGGATTGCATAATATAGTTGGGATCTACCTGTAGTCAACTAATAATAATGTAGTCAACCCACAATAGTGAAGTCACATGTTAGTTGATCAAGGACAAATGCAATCAATCAAAGACAAATTATCTAACCCACAGCAACACCATCACCCCACAACATCTTTATCACTTGACGACATTTCTATTGATCGACCACACTATTGTTGCCTAATTATTATTGCTTAATGGGTAATAAATGTCAAATGTGATAGGAATGGCACCAAAAGGTCCGTGAAATAATCTCAAGTGCATTTATTTCAATATAAATGCCTTCAATGTAATAAATAAAAACCTCTTTTTATTTTCCAAAATATTGTATAGATTGTGTGAATTTAACATGTTACCATTTTTAGTAAATTTAAACCTACATGCCATACATTGTACTTTTGTTTCCTTATTTTTTTGGGTTCATCTCATTTATTTATTTTCTAAAAAAAACATAGCCAATAGTTTGAAATTTATATATCCTTAATGTATCACTTTAGAATGCTAGCATATGTATGTCTCTTCTTTCTTATTCTTGTATTAGCTTTTTGGAACATTTAGAATGGATAAAAGTGAACTTATTTTTCCTCCTAACCCTGAGGGTGATAGCTACCATCCCTCTAACTAGGTCCATGTTATCACTCTTTTAAAGGGTAAGATAGATGGTATATATATGTATGTTTAGTTTGAAGCACCTAAGGTTTGTGCTTGTGAATCTCTATAAAATAAAAACATTACTATGAGCAAGTTAATAAAAGCATTAAAAAAGTAAAATTAATTTTTTAGTTCAAGGCTCATGTCATTGGAAAATTAGATTACATACATGCAAAATCTAAAACATGCTAGTGTTAATCACGTGTTTGCATTTTCATCTACCGATGTTGTGCCAAAAAAAAATTCTTATCCAAATGCAAAGCTACAACAAAACACATTTAAAACAAGTGATTCAAGTATTATACCAAAGGTTATTAAGAGACTACGTAAAATCGTAAGAGAAATGATTCGAGACAAAGTGATCAAATTACCTCCTCCACATATTATCAAGAGATCCAAATACTATTATGCATATCATAAAATGCATGAGAATCATATAGATTATTATTTTGTATTATAGAAAAAAATATAAAGTTATAAAGGTAGTGGTGATCGTATCATGAATACATCAACCAAGAAAACCACTCACATTATGAGTACCTTTCCTAAACCACACGTACCAAAATAACAAATGTGGCTACCAAATAAAAATTCAGAGAAAAAATAATTACAAATATCAAACATAGAGAAACAAAAGGCTTAAAAAATAAAAATTAGATTAAGAAAAGGATACAAATTTATCTCTCAATAATGATAATTAGTTTTCCAAACAATATACTTTTGGAAATTAGTATTTATAAAACTTTGGTTATCATGGTCAAGGGTTGGAAAAATATTCCCAAAGCATCACTCATCCTATTTCTAAGCCTAATCAGAATGACCATCAAGGCTTGGGATATATTTACACACAAATCATTCAAAGATGCATATCCTTTTTGTTAATGCAAAAGATAAAGAACCTATAAATGACATCAAGGTACAATAAAAACAATGGGCACATCGAATATTTAAAACATGATTTTTAAGAAACAAGGTCAAAAAATAAGAGACACTTGACAAATCTAAAGTTCCAAATATGGATATAATGGAGGAAACTACAATCCCTTCCTCAAATCAGGTCAAATTCACTGCTCATATAGATGGTAAACAATTTTCTGTTAAATAATTCAACAAACTGTGATCTAATCCACCTTGTAATATACCACATAATCTATTCATACCTAGAAGACTTGGTACCTATCAATTGAATCCATCACCGAAAAATAAGAAACCAAAAGCAAACAAAAGATACCAAGTACAAACTTACCAAAAAATTGTGATACACTTTGTGATTCTGCTATGCACACACATGGCAAATCTAATTCAAAAAATATTACACATTTACCACTCCTCACAAATTCTCATTCTCATATTGAGATCATAGGATAGTCTTTTATTTTCAAATATTCCAAAATACTAAAAAAATAAAATAAAAATCTAAAAATATTTTTAACATTTATATGTTCTATTGGATCCTCGACATCTCTGTTGTCGGTTCCATGTTGGTAGATGGCATATTAATATTTTATATATACACGTGTTTCACACATCATTTGAGTATGATACAACCACAAGTAGATACATGATTTATTCTTATATGAATGTTGTGCCTTCCTTTTGCTCATGTTATATAGACATTAGGAGCATCTGATTCTCTAATCTTGATACACATAGGTTATATGTTTCTATGATCACTTTCCATTATCATATTTGAGCTTATATACTTATACATGCCTTTATTCATGCTTATATCTTTCACAGTGTGCTTGATATGCTATGGATTTGATGTTTTTTGCTAACACATAATGTTGGTTGTTTACGCTTCTCCTTTATGCACTTCCTTGAATGTCTTGTCTTGCTTATAGATCATTTGAATATGCTCTTTTGTTTGTGACCCACATGCCTTTATTTGCTTACTTTAACATTTGTATATGTCATTGCTTATTGTATAGATATTTGAATATGCCATTCCTTGCTTTGTGGACATTTGACTAGGTCATGTCCCTTAAATTATGTGGTATTTAAATATGACCCTTGTTTAAGGTCTCCTTGGACCATTGTCTTTTGATTTGATTTTGAGTGCTCTTGTATGTGTGCTTAATTACTTGTGGAGTTTATACTGTTACTATATAGATGTTGTCATAATCTATATCATGCATCCTAAGGCTTGATGTGATCACATTTTGCATGTTTCAATGATATATATACTTAGACATGTTTCTCCTATATGCTACATGGTTCATACATAGATTATACAATTATTTTATCCTTTTGAGGTAAGGTAACTCCTAGTTTCTCACTTTCCTCACCTCAAAAGAGGGGGCATATTAGCAACAACATGTCATAGAGACATGGCTTCCACATTTTTCACAATTCACAGATTTAGATATATAATGGGGGTATGTTATGGAAACATGTTCTCTACATTTTTCATAATTCACAGATTCAAATATATAATCGGAGTATGTTATAGGAACATGTTTTCCATGTTTATCAGAGTTCACAAATTCAGATAGATTATGGGAACATGTTATGGATTTTAGGGAATAATTAGCCCTCACATTAATTTGTATATCATAATGTGAATAATGACAAGATTAATAATTCACTATTATGTATAGTTAGTTTGTTAGTTATATTTGGGTAGTCATAATATTGTTACAACAATATTACAAACATAGTTTATTTGTTATATTGTGGGGATACAATGAAAGATTGACGGAGAGATAATCTCCATGATTATAGGAATAATATTATTATAAATATTTAATGTCTCATATAGTTTTAAATTAGATTGAATGAAATAATATTATCAGTGTTATTAATTATTCTTTGTGTATTTGGTCTATGGATTATACAGAGTTTTATGTGCATGAAATAAAGCTCTGATAAGCTCCTCATCCTAACAGTGGTATCAGAGCAAGTTTTTCAAGTGAATACCTAAGATTTTGTATGGGTTAGGACAATTGTTGTTCATGGTTACCCCATTTCATGAAAGTAAATATTTTGTGAAGAGCTTAGTATAGCTAGATTAGGTTATGTTTTCATATTCTTTTTAGATCCTTAATTGTCAGACCATACATTTTTTCAGATCTATAACTAAGTCATCAGACAAATCATGATAGATATTTTTGGTCATTCAAGACCATATTAATTCATTGAGTGTATATATTATCTTACCAACATGTTGTCTCCTTCTATAGTGACCTGTGTGCAATCTATCCACTAAAATTTGTTGATTAAGTCTGTATCAAATAGTAACCGGTACTCACCAATATTCTGTTAAGAATTTATTTCTTTATTAGATTCAATGTAATAAACAGACTCATATGTTGTCTGAGCATTGAGAGAATTCAATTCAAAGCAATGCATATACAACTTCAATGAACCATAAGGCATTTAAAGTTGAATTTACACATTGATTCACACAACACCAAAGACTGTATCACTATTTTGGCCTACGTATTGGATCTTATTTCCTGTAGTCCTCCATATGACATTATCTCATCATTGACAAGATAGATTTCTCATGAATGATTTGTTCTTAAAGCATTCATAGTGTTATGGAAAAACCTACATAGTATAATCCATGGAATAACTATAGATCTATATGGTCAGTTTGTGCACCATTTTGATGGACACATCATATTTCATTATTTATATCTCAGTATCTACATTTATTCCTCTTGATCTTCATGTTCTTTTGGTCACACGTCAAGGTGACAAGTTGTGTCTTTTTAAAAAAAAGTTAAAGTCTTATTATATGCTTTTACGTTTAATTAGAGTTAATGTTCTTTATAGCTTTTAGGCTTAATCGATAGTATTTCTATATATGTTTTGTCATTTTATATTTAAGTCATTATATATACTTCAGTGTTGTTGTCAATATAAATGTCTTGTATTTGATTAGAAAGTCTATAGGTTTAGAAATTAGTTTTATAAGTTTTGGGTCCATTATAAGGTTTAAAGACATAAGTATTTTAGTGTCAATG